>JAQGBT010000454.1:0-52267 GCA_034698585.1 Disparrhopalites patrizii
AAAACTTTTTGTGACCATTGCACCGCAGCAATATTACATTTGTGACCGAGAGATTCAACTGGTTGGGCACCCCTGATCTATAACATATGACATACAATAACAATAAATGTTATATATATGTACATACGAAATACGAATATACACAAATATATGTAATACTATGGATTATGTTGTGTTGTTGCGCACGTCTGTGTATCTTCCTTAGGGCAGAAAATTATTTTAAAAACCTTTGTGCTCATGTACCTAAATAATGATGTAATCTTGCTCCCGTTCTCCCGTAACCATCTAGTAATTATTGTGCCGTGGCAGTTGTCTCTAATTTTTTCCCACTCCGCTGGATATTTTCTCAGAATATAATACATATATTAATAACATCAGTAAGTTAGCTAAATAACGTTTCGACTTTCGATCACCATCAAAACTTAAGCGAGAATTTTTGGACCCAATGACAGTGAATAGTGAATAGCCTCGACTAGCATGTTTGTGTTTGTGATCCCTCGTGAGACCTGTCGACCTATGTTGTGAGACGTGTGACCGACAAGGCGTTTTGCGGTTTGACATCACTGCATCAGCGTATTGTACTGAGTTTCACGAAATGCTAAATTCAATACACTAAACTTAATCAATGTAGTAGTCAGAATTTTAATTTACTATAATTAGACTTTTTTCGCCCAGAATCGGCCAAGAACCACGTTTTTCTGCCGTTTGGTGTGGCGTAGTAAAGACACGGTTGCGGATGTTGCTACATTTATTTGTGCGTTACTTGACTTGAGATAATAAACAGAAAATGGGAGCTTTTTTCACCACAAATTTGTCCATAAACCTCATTTTTTGCTCATCGACGTGGTATAGATATAGATGCGTTTGCCTTGTCATCATCACTACAGTACTCAGCCCGTCAGTACACGAACCGCCGCTATGGGAGAGATGTATGAGCGAACTTAATGTCATTATGAATACTGCTCTTTCCTAAAAATTTTGAAATTGCTAAATGTTCTTCCCCATGCGGCTTTGTATTTTCTGGAAGGTGTGAGTGGACCAGACAATCTAAGACAGCCAGACAGAATGCGGTTAAACAGCAAGTATTTCATGATTTTTACTTTATTTAAAGCGAATAAACTAAACATCTAAATCAGTCTATTGGTCTATTTATGTATATACATGTGTTCAATTCAAGGTACTACCTTATATTCAATACAAGGTACTCTTTACGTTTGCTCACCAAAGAACGAAATAAATGTTATTGTCTTAACACCTTCACGCCACACCAAATGACGTAAAAACGTTTCTCATCCGATTTTGGGTGAAAGGAGTAGAATTACAAAACGTGTTTGTCCACATACTTGAAATTTATTGCGATTAGGGAGCTGGTACATATTACGTCATCCTTTTTCCGGGTCAAAGGGACTGACTGACCCCTATGGTGATGACAGAATAGCATTGGCGTAAACGGAAGGGTCTGAGGGACTGACTGACCCCGATTGATGACGTAATATGTACTACTTCCCTTAGTGCATGTATACTAAGTATTAGTGGACTAGTGTTACGGGGAAATCGGTACAACACCCGTGTAACCTGGGAGGAATTCTTTTATGTCCGAAATTGCAGCGTTTGGATCCCTACCGGAGGGATTCTCCCCGAAAGAATCCCTCCGATTTTAGCCTTGTATGGGTGAATAAACTGGGAATGGCGCCGCGAGGAATTCTTCGAAGAAGCATACTGGAGAACTCTCCAAAGTATCCCTCCCAGAAGAATCCCTTTGCGATACTTTCACATCCAATATAGCAGCGTTTGGATCCCTTGGAGTCCCTTGGGAAACTGGGGATTCTCCTACAAGTTTTACGCGGGCAGCCTTGTGGCGAAAGGCTGTGCGGCCCCTTGAGGCGGTCACATTGGTTTCACAGGTGAACACGTCTTCTCTAAAATGGTCCAGAAGCATAATTTTTAATACTGGTCGGAACGCTATTTAGCAACTTATTGCTGCATTTTTTTTTTTAATTAATTGGATTCTCATAAGATGCAACATGCGAAATGCGAATACAGGAGAATACAGAAACAAAATCAATGTTTACAAATGACACCTTGACACCTACAACAATCCTTTTTCTGTTTCTTATTCGGGAGACACGTAACGTGTTTCAGCATTAAATGACATCCGTTTTCTTCGTGACAAAATGACTCATGTAATTTATACTTTATTATCATTAAATGTGAAAAGTCAATAAATGGATCGGACATCGGACCTAATTATCCCCAGTAATAAAGGGGTCACAATCTGAGACTGTCACAACTGAGAAATGCCACCAAAGTCAAAAGCTCCGTCAAAGAAGCGGTCGGGGCCGAAGGGAGGGACTCCGAAAAAGTCGAAAGCGTCCACAGTGCCACACGAAACGGACCAGCAAACTAAGCCAAGTGGCCCTGCATCTGAGCAGCAGAGCAATCAGCGTCAGAATCCGAGCGGAGGAGGAGGTCAAGCTGGTGGTGGAATTCAGATCATAGTCATAATATGGTTCATCACAGCGGTAGTTCTTACCCTTTGCCCACTTTTCCTATTTTAAACTAATAATAAAAGGAATATTTAAAACATGGACGTGGGTGGAGTTTTTCTAACTCATTTTTGGATCGTGTATTTATAGGCTCTCGGATTCGGAATATTCATTTGCGCAGCTATTTTTCTAGACTACTTAGTCGGATCGGTGGATTTATTCACCGGTAAAGGGTTCTGCGCCAGTACAGTTCATCATGGTTCGCAGTCAACAGACAATCCCAGATCTAAGGAAATGGTTTGTGTGCTTCCTGTAATTGTGTCGACGCTCTTTATGCTCTTTGGACTTGCACAATTTGCTATTGCCCTGATGATTGGCATTTTAACCTTACTGGTACATTTTTATGAACCTTTGTCATTGTTCTCGAAATATCTCTGATCCATCAACAATAGCTCAACTAGGATATAGGTGTGCATATTGGACATATTATCTACAAAATGATGAATGTTTATTGTTTCTTCTAGGCTATGATGTACATTCTCGGTAAACTTGGCGCTATTGCCACACCATTTTTACTCCATATAATCTTCTTCGGAGTTAGCTTCTTGGTAGCTCTTATACACATCATTCAGCAAATACGGTTGGTTGCATGGGACGGAAAAGATGAGGGTCCTGTGACTGCTCAATACTTTTTCTTTGCAACCGTCACTAAAACCGTGACAGAGGACCTGTGCCAGGGTTGTAACATAACAGAAACACGTGAAGATGAGTACAAGCAATTGGGTACAGTTATACCGGCTAACTTCGCGATGGCACTTATTAACGCTATTTATTGTTTGGTCATAGCCATCCTGGGCATCCTTGGAAAGATATAAAGTCTAAAGATATGAGTTGTACATATTTAACCTTCCATTTTGTAAAGCATGAGGCTGCTGAAGACGAAAATGTCTGTCCAGATGTTCAGAATGAGTTCTTAACATTCGTGCTATCAGAAATCAGAATACGTATACAGAACTGTCTATAACAAGTCTCTTTATAACAACATTTGTCTATAACAACATTATTTTTTCCACTCTTCGTACATTAAACTATATGTATGCAGATATTTTATTTTCGACATATAAGATCTTTTCCCTGCAACTATAATTTTCGAGTCCCATCAGTGTTGTTATAGAGAGACTACAATGTATACATTAATCGTCTTTTTTCTCCGTTCTTTCTCTAATAATACCGTTGTTCTCTCTCCGTTTTCACCGTTTCTCTTAACTTATATTTTCATTCTGTTTCTGACTGTTTCTATTTCGTTTCCGAAATCTCCTTTTGTCTCTTTGTCCTCATTGCGTGCGCTCTCGCTTTCTTTTCATCGTCCTTTCAGTATTTCTCTTTTTTCGATTTCGTTCCGTTTCGAGTGTCACTTGTCGAAGAATTGAAGAAATCAAGTCCCTTTCCAATCCCAGTGATGCGCCAATGCGCGGAGCTTATTCTATTAAGTGTTGTTGGTTGCTCTATTAATTCTTTAGGCTTTTGCTATAAAAGAAGTCAACGTTTTGTTTCGTAAATACAGCCCCAACATTCTTGACCAGACTTACAGGCGCATTTTTACTTCAGCTTACTATTTGCATCCTGCTCCTGCATCCTTTTTTTTCGACAAGGTCTCCTTTTATTTGAACTTTTTAGCTGCAATTACATGGACTGAAAAGTCGTCTGCTATACATACGACAAAATTATGTATTATGAAATGTTTTCTCATTAAGATACTACCACATTACGCTTGACGGGTCAACTAAAAGACTGCGTTTTTTTTAAATTATGTACATATATACGTTGAAAACTAAAATCCAACAATAACAGTTTGTTTATATACTTATTATACGCACGTATTTATAGGCACTCATTAAGATGCTTTATTCTATTTTGAATCAATAGGTACTATGTATAAGCACATTTTTGTGAGAAAAATGAAGAAAACATACATTTCGACGCACAATCCTACCATTAAGTTTTTACACTAAAGTGAAGTAATGATTTGCGCAACAAAAGCATCAAAGTATGTATGTGGGAACTAGGAACAACTCATATTGACAACCAGCGCTGCGCTGGGCTGTATATTTGTCGGTTTTGGCTGACTAAAACGCTGACCAAAAGCATTTCCCCAAAATGCTTCTCGATGGAAAATGGAATGCCTGGGAATCCGGGGTCCAAGACATCTAAGAATCCACCCAAGGCTTGGATGCCTCGTGGACGTCGTGGGTCGTGGATGGTCCAACAATCCAAGGCCCAATTCGATTAACAAAATAACAAAATTAATACCTAATAACTTTTTATACCAAAAGGTGATTTTTTTGTATGTTCAGCGCGATTATACTCTTTCTTTGTGCAAGAAGATGTGGGTTGAAAAATAACACATTTTAATATTAAAATAAAATCAGACAGTCATCATATCATTCATCATATCATCATTCATCATCATCAGTCAATCGTCGTACCAAATGCGGGTAAATATCAAAAATAATTTATTATTTCAGGATAATAAAATTAATATACACTTATTAGTATGTACGGTATGTTTACCGAAAAACGCAACCGGCTCTTCCGCTTACAACATAACTTCTCCAGAACAAAGCATAGCATAGGCATAAGCGCACTAGCTCGAGCTCGTTGGAATGCTAAGAAGTCCAGCTTTCAGAATTGATAAGCATTTTTATTTAAACCCTTTCCATTTAAAAATTATGGCATGTGAAACGCGTGAAAAAAATCACGTTAATTTATGGGGGGTTAACAAATCCAAAAAATACCGTTAATTATATTACCAGAGGTTCGAGGATTTTCTTCCAGTACAATTTTAATTTTTTCAATATTTTCGGAATCTAAAATTTTGTGGTTTTCCTTTCTGTTTTTACTGATCCTTGTTGTTCCAATTTTTTACGAGGCGCAAAATTGAACTTCTATCTGCAGGTTTTACACCGCAAAATTTTGCTGTCCAATCAGAAATAACAAATAACAAAACTTGAATTTAAATAATTCTAGTAAGTATTAATTATCCATATCCTATATAATCCTCTTTTGTCAATGTCATTGTCAAACATACGAAAGTAATAATTAAAAAATATTTCTGAGAAAATAAAGATCCCTTGACTCAAACAAAAAACCAGCATCGACGTCCTTTTGTGAGTTTCCGCGCCCGAAGATTATTTGAGAAAATTCCTTGGCAACTTCTCCAGGAGTTCTGCATGAGGGCGTAGTAGTCTGTTAACATGCGAAAATCGTCATGCGTTTGTTTTCCCAAAACTCGAATATTTATTATAATATTATCATAATATTTGTAATAATACTTAATATTATTTTTATAATAACTAACGATGTTTTTTGATTTGTTAACCTCCAGGTATATACAACATTATAAATATTGTATAATTTATGATGTATAAATTAATATTAGTAATATTATTATTTATTATTACATACTTCTTATGCTTAATTCGCCTCTCGGATACTCGGATTCCGATTTCCACTGATAGGTAGGAGAAACGGAGAAAGTCTCAAAAACATTATTGTGCAGTCACAACTCACATGTCACATGTCATAAGTCATAATCATAATTAATACAGTTAGGTATTTAGGTACGATTTATTTTATACATTATAATTTATTGTTCACCAAAGGAAAACTAGAACGACGAAATAAATGTATTAACGTCTTCCGCCTTCACGCTACACCAACCGGCGACAAAACGTTTTTCAGCCAATTTGGGGCGAAATAAGTCTAAAAAATGTTGGTCCACACTCCATAATTGAATACGTTTACTAGATTCTATAGTCAATGTCAATAGTCTTTCCTGAAAATCCACACAATATCCTTGTGGCATGCCGCAAAACGCAGTGGTGGCCCTTTTGGCGGTCAGGCTGTCACACTGGTCAATTGCTGACGAAAGGCTCAAAGTTCGAAAATATTCCTCTCACCTACGCTTTGATGCTGGCCGAAACTCTGTTTAGCAACTTACCGTTTCAGTTTTAAATTCTGGGATTCGTATAGGAAACAACATGCGTGTACCGGAGAATATAAAATTAAAAACAGCTTTTAGGAAGAACACAGGTACAAACAGTTCCTTCGGATACACCTAACATCATCCTAACATCACTATGAAAGTCTTTTAATTTTAATTATTATTTATTATTTAATTTTAATTATTAAAGTGCTTTCACCAAAAAACCGGTCATACATGAATATCTGAATATCCTACACGTATTACATTAATGACATGTTAAGCAGCCGATAAATGCATCTGACCAATACAATATCGCCGTTGCTAACCCCACACGTTTTTAGAGCCTTCCCATCATTTCCTCGGTCACTGGTTTCTGGGTTCCACTTGGTCCCACGGCTTTTTGGAGACAGTAAAAGCCCCAGTAATTAGGAGACCAAGTCGTCGGAGAAATGCTACAAACAAGCGTATTGTATGTACATATTTTCGTGTATACTACCCATTGAATGTACTACCCATTGTATTGCCCATTGAATGATTCCTCACATAATCTGTATTTCACATGGCGTCCTTTTAATCTTTACGCAACAGTAGATTTTCAAGATACAACGAACCTTCCCACAATATCTTGGAATAGAAGCCAATTGAAGTCTTATTGTCACAACTAACAAATGCCACCGAAGAGAAAGAAGTCTGCAAAAGGGGGAAAGAAGGGGTCGAGGGCGAAGCTAGGGTCGGGTAGTAAACAGTCGAAAACGTCCTTGTCCTCACAAGAACCGGGCAAGCAACGTTCATCGGAGCAGCAGAGGCAGAGTCGGCAGATTGCGAATCCGGGCGGTGGAGGTGAAGCTGATGATGCTTCCCCCGGGACGATTGTACTAGTCATATGGTTCGTCACAGCCGTAAGTCTTATCCTGTCACCACATTTGATGTTTTAAACTAATAGTAAAAGTGATTATGTAAAATATGGACGTGTGGTGGAGTTTTTCAAGCCCATTTTTTGTCAATTCAGGTCTTCGGATTCTTAGTCTTCGTTTGCGCAGCTATGTTTCTAGACTTCTTAGTTGGATCGTTGGATTTGCAAACCCGTAAAGGGTTTTGCTCTCGTGAGTCTCCCGTCGCTCACGAAATGTTTTGTGTACTTCCTGTTGGTGTGTCGTCGGTTTTTATGATCGTTGGACTTGCACAGTTTGCTATTGCACTTGCGATTGCCATTTTAACGATCACGGTATGCTTTCTATGAACATTTTTCATTCCTCTGGATTTACCTTTGGTCTTTCAAATATAGCTCAGCTATGGTGTTTTATGCATGTGCATAGGCAATGATGGACATTCTCGGTGCTGCCGCTAGCTGTGCCACACCATTTTTACTCCATATAATCTTCTTTGGAGTTAGCATCTTCGTGGCTCTTATACACATCATTCAGCAAATACGGGTGTCTACATGGAAGGATGGAGACTCTGACCCTGTTACTGCTGCATTTTTTTTCTTTATAACAACCACTGCAACGGAGACACAGAGGGAATGTGATCATATTGATCCTTCTAATCCTAATTCCCCAAAGAATTGTACCGAAACGAAAGTTGACCAAACGCACGAACCACCATCAGTAATTATACGGGCTAATTTCGCGCTGGCATCTTTTAACGCTGTTTATTGCTTGGTCATAGCCATCCTGAACAAAATTGGAAAGATATAACTTCTAATGCTGTTAGGATGTAATTAAGTGTTCATTTTGCAAAACATCCAGCTCTACTGAATACGAGAATCGTCTCTCGAGACGTTCACAAATGAGTTTCAAATAGGTGCTATCCAAATACACGCAGAACTGACGAATATTTGGGTGTGTCAGTCTTATTTTTGTGACTCCATGTTGTCACTTACACAAATGTCCTACTGCGCAGTCCTCAATAATAGTGTATGACCGGTGTACTGATTGTTGTTGATTTGGATTAGACCCTTACTTTCTATACCATATGACTCAGAAATATTAAAAAGACTAAAAACTACGCCAAAGAATGTTACTTTTAAGAATTGAAGAAATCGAATCCCTTCCCAATCCGACATTACGGACAGTTTGCTCCCCTAACTGTTGTTATCTGCTCTAATTATTTAGGCGTTTGCAATAAGAAGTCAACATGTTGTTTTGTAAATAATAAAGCCTCACTATGCTTATTCATTTATTAACTTTTCAGTAACAAGTCATTCAATAAAAGCTGATCTCCATGGACAGATACATGAAAGCAAGGGTTTGATGTCAGTTAGAATAACTGTAGCCACAAGTAGACCAATTGTTACCAAAAACTCCATTGTCTAACCAGTATTGATTCTTGACCAGACTCGCAGGCGTATTTTACTTCATCTAATTTGCATCATGTAACATTATAGGTTAACACGCTCTTTCAAAAAATGCGTCGAGCCTTGGAACATCCAAAGTTATATCGGCGGTCCTTCGAGATAAAGTAAAATCGGAATACGGGGATTATTTATCACGGTGTTTAATACTGGAATCTAAAAATGAACAAACTAAAATCAAAACTTGTAGTTACTAAAAACGGATGCCCGATGCAACCTATGTTTTCGATAACAATTATTATTAATTATTATTATTGAATTCGAATAATTTAATAATTATTTTTTCGACAAGGTCTCCTTTTATTTGGACTTTGTAACTGGAATAAATTGCAGAGGTTGAAAAGCATATTTTTTATGACAAAAATTATTATGTAATGTTTTCTCATTAAAATCCTACCGCTACGCTTTTGGAGCACGGGTCATAGGTCATAGTCATAGGTAGCACTATAGGAGAATGCGTTTTAACTTACGAATTACCGAGTCAAATACAATACCAGCAACGGGAAAATACATATATGTTTAAATATGTAAATATTTATATACATTATATTTATAATGAACATGATTTAATCCTATTTTTAATGACGGCACACAGAAGTACATGTTTAATAATAATAATGATTTATTCGTCATTCTTTATATATGTACATTTACAACTCATTAACAGTGTGCTAAATACTACAGAGTTGCAATGAAGATATCAGACGATACGATCATCTTAGGTCTGTTTGAAAGGTTTGGTAAGGTTTTTAACATATTTTTCCGGTCTAATTTTTGTCGTATCATTAGATCATTATCATTACTACTCATAAGTGACAGTGCTTTTGTTGCAGTTGGGATTTGGGATTACAGAGGAACATATTATTATCTATTAGTTATACCGGAGATATAATATAAAACAATATTTTATTTCTGGTAAAACATGCTCGATAAGAAAAAAAAAATGAATAAGTAAGACGACCAGCAATTTCACAATCCTATACAATAGTTAAAATTAAGCGAACGAATGATTGGCAAAACAAAAATATTTGTGTGAACAATTAAATGACAACCAGCGTTGGGCTGAATGCTTTTGTCGTTTTTGGCTGAATTTACGCTCACCGAAGACCTTTCGCGGAAACGTTTCTCAATGGAAAGCCCGGGATATATGTATTTAATTTATGTACTTCAGAGTTCATTAAAAAATTTAATTATCTTTAACCAACAATTTGCTTCATTTTTATATTTTGCTACAATTCCTTTTAAAATTGCACTTCAGCAAATGGTATCTATCAATATGTCAGGAGTCGTATACGATGTAACCGTATAGTATACACTTAATATACACGACTCAAATAGTAAAAAGTGGTAGTTACTAGATTACCTGATTGCATTCCATTAGCAAGTAAATTAAGTGTAATAACATTTTATACCATACGGTGATTTTTTTTAATGTACAGCCCTTTATACGCTTCTTTGTGAAAGAAGGTGGGCTGAAATAATAATAATAATATAAAAATAAAATGATAAGGAAATAAATAGTACTATATTACATTCGATTTTTAATAATCTTCCGTTGTTTATATAATTTGTATAATATGTATGCATGTATATATTATTTTTAAATTGTATTATTATTATTTCAGCCGACATGTGGTACTCTCATTTTTTTAATCGTTTTTCTCTGGCTCTCTGGTATACTTTTGCGCTTCATTACTTTTCCTCCATTAAATACTCCATTCTAATTTGATTACATGCTCTATGAAACCTACACACTAATTATAGAAGCGATATATAACGACATGTTAAATTTCTGAATGTTTGATTTCATAGTATTAGTATGTACAAATACGATATGAGAGATACGAGACTTAAAAAAATGTTATTTACAGTAATAAACTATGTCAAGTTTAACGACTCCACTTAAAAAAAAACCAGCAGCTGTTTGCTTATAAATATGTACACTTTTTTTTGCTTTCATTTGCTGTAGTAGTAATTTAATAAAAAAAAATCCACAAGTGGCTCATTTACAATTATTCATTATATGTATATTTATTTGTCTGTAAACTCGCACAAGAGAAGTTGAATAGCCGGTATATCATGTGAGCACCTTCCTTTTTTTTTTTAGTTCTGAAACTACATTGGGACAATATGTAATAAGGAATAATAACATGATTTCTGCATATGTCCTTGTAGTTAGCAACGTTTTTTCTCCAAATCATCTTTTAACAAGGCAAATATTATCACTAGTTAAATAGGTGGAAGACAGAATTTTTTTTCTTTCTTTAGAATAAACCATGACACGGGATTTATACTAAAATAGGTATGCCTTTTTTTCTACATAAATATTTACCTATACATTTGTGTTCCAAAGAGTTTTGCATGGTAAAAAAAAAAACGAAAAAATGATTCTTGAAAGTGCAATGTGACAAACACATGTTAAACAGTGATTTAAAACAAACATGGCAATAGAGCTGGTCTTTAACATTTCCTATGTGACTGTGACCGTATATATTTTTTTAACAAATTTTTTTTATTAGTATTACATAGTACCGTTTACTATTTTTTTTTAATTATTATTAATTACAATTTTTTACATGTCTTGTGGTATATTGCACCCTGTACATAGCATCTAGGATACGTTTATTGGGGTAAACGTATACTAATTTATAAACTACAAAAAACAAAAAAAATGAAGGCGAAGGTACAGCGGGGTGGTAACACAAATGGATGTCCAAAAAAAATAATAATACCACAAGATGGAGTCGAAGACCCCAAAAAAAAGTTCCTTGGGAATATTTGACGTTCCTTCTGGGACTATTAAAAAAAATGTTCATGGCAACTTGGATAATTTTTTTTTTTTATATTACAAATAATATACACGTATATATTACCGATAACAATCTCTTTTTCCTATCTACATAATATGTCGGCTTTACCCTGACTCTATCAAAAAAAAAAACGGAAGCAGCGCACACGTTATAAATTGTCGGGAGAAGCGCCATTGTTGTAAAATGTATCAGTAAGAATAAAAATAAAAGAAGTATAATATAGAATTAGTACTCTGTAGGTATTATATAATGTACAAGTTCTCAATAAAAATTCGGTTTAGGAATTTTCGTCACCCCATTATCATTCCGCTTGCGGATGGGCAAGGGTGTCATTTTTTGGGAAGCACCACCATTGTTACTGAGGGGGGAATTATTCTCATTGTTAACGTTGTAGGGAAGACTCGTACTACTATTATTACTATTGCTACTCCCCAACTCCGGACTCTTCTCCTTCCTCTCCTCAAATTGTTTGATGGCCAGCTCGATATGAGAGATTTTGTCCGAGTCCAAATCCAGTTCCAAGGCTTTCTTAATCCACATGGCCAGATCGGGATACTCTTCACTTGGAGGTGCTTGACTGAAACTGTCCAGGGTGTCCTGAGGACCCAGATAATTTCGTGCTTGTTCCCCATCCCCACCAAAGAAGGGTGCCTGGAAGAGATTTGCCCTCTGACGTTGTCGGGGTGTATTGGATCCATTCCACGTATTCTTCCCCGCCAACCTTGGACCTCCCCCCATGGAGGGGTTATTAAAAGCCCCATTATGAGTCCCACCCGGGACATTCCTCCGGGCTTGACGGAGGCTGGAAGTATTATTCTTGTAGAATTCTACCGTCCCTCCCGCTGAGAGGGATCTTGTGGGGGGGCCCGGGGTGGGGACAACCCCATTCATCTTCCGGGTAACCAAAGGGGTCTGGGCCTTCTTGGGGGAACCCACACTATTTGTACGTTTGTGCCCATTCCTCTGCAACGTCCCTGGAGCGGAATTCTCCCCGCCGGAAATGTACCTTTGGCGGGAGAAGCCCAGGGATTGCATCCCTCGGCTGGACGGACGCTCACAGGAGGCGCTTCGGATGTGATGGTGACTGCTGTCCCGACTCAGGGATCTGGAGGAGGCCATGGTCATGGAGATTGGCACTTTATTATTCACCACGCTACTACTACTACTTTTTAACACCCCCACCCGACCATCCCTCTCCGGGGTTTGGCAATGTCCGATCTCCTCGTCCGTGGATCGGGAATCGGGTCGCTCTGGAATTTAAGACATTTTCATTTCATTTTCATCCATCATCGAGAACAATGTACATAGTAAAAATACGTTTGACATGCTTTTTTTTTTTTTGTAATCTCTCTGGAATTAAATGATGCAATTATTAATAAATTATAATTTTTAATAGCTAATATAATCCTATCCTTTATCCTTTCCCCATACTCAAGAATGCTCTGTAACTAAAATAAATAATAAATACTGAGTCATACACAATTATTATTCTCGTAATCACCTCAGCCCTTCCTTTACACGCTTTTTTTTTTGTTACTAAATGCATAAGTTCTTGGAGACATGTATAACCTTATGTAAAACCCAAATACAGTGTATATTAACATTTACTGTAATCACCAAGAGGATGCCTGTATGAACTTGGGGGAAATGTGACGTGTTTGAACAAATAGTTATGATCCTGCTACCACAACAAAAAGTCATTAGAGGACAATAAATTTTTAACCTAGCAAGTGGATAAACATATGTAATCTATACATGAAAAAAAATCCTTTTCATTTCTTCTAAACCTTATGGCATGACGCGACTCTCCACAACCCTTTTTCCTTCTTCCTCTGCTCCTTCTTCTGCTGTTCTTCCCTTTGCAACTTTGCAAAGAACCATGAACTCCACCTTGCTAGTAAAAAAAGCGTGTGTGTGTGATGCATGTGAAAGCATTCCAAGTTTTTCCCAATTCTCACGTACTGTCCTTATGGATGGACGAGACCCATTGTATGTAGTACTTAAGCACATGCAAAGTCCTTGGTTGGGCCGCTACCGCCCACGGCTGAGCAAATACTGGTATTATCCTTCAACTTGAACGCATGTATAAAATTGTAATATTTTCATTTCCATGAGAGTTGTAGAGAGAAATTAAAAGGGTTAAAGCGGAAAATGTTTAGTAAAAAAAAAAAATTATTCATCATCACAAGTCGCCAAAAAAGTGCTGCAACAGGTGGTTTCATCGTCCCTAAAACGTACCCCCGTCATTGTCCTGGTTACAATGAGAGGGGAGAAGTGGAACCAACGTGAAGGGTTAAGGAAGAAGGGTAAACCTCTGTATACTTTCAAAGTCAACGACAAAAGCCTGAATGGCCGTTGCAATGCCCGTAAGACTTAGCTGGAAAGCACAGTTTTTTAGGATATCCTGTACTCACTATCTTCCGCACAAAGTATGTGATCGTTTTTTTTGAAGGCGGAAATATGTATGCTTAATTCACCGTTTATAAAAAAAATATCTTCAATTTCAAAGGCAAATGTCACGAACACGCATTTTGTTAGTTTGTCTACAAGAAATGCCAAAATTAAGGGTGTATAAAATCCCTCCTTTCTCTCACATATGCATTAGCTTTGGTAATTACATAACAAAATGTATAAGAAGACGGCCATTGAGGTGGGAGCGCAACCAAGCCTTGAATTCTACCACAGTGCGGATCAGGAATTTCATCATAATTACCATTCACGTACATTATTATTTACCAGTGAAAAGTGTTGTTCCTTTGCAACGTTAACAAGAGCCACTATTTCTCCCCACCTTGTTGCTAGGAACTCTCCGTTGAACACATGCCATCTAATGTGCCCACGCCCAGCGTATCTTAAAGTATCTTTATCCCCAATTGTAAGTATCTTACTTAATCCATACGCATGGGACATCCAGTGTTTTATGACTCGTAATAAGATCTAATTTACAGGGCATCACATAACATGGTAATGGGACCAACTGGACGGGAGAACACGGAAGGAATTTCTTTGAAGTCATCTGCTGTCAAAGCTGTTTTGTCTACACAGATACTGGATATTATGAGGATGAAATAATAATAATAATAATAAATATACTAAATTGAAACTCCAAACAATTTAAGTCATTACCGCCTGGTATCAGTAGGAAGCTTGTCTCTCTCCCTATTTATTTGTCTTTCTGCCGCTGGACAAATAAAGGATTGTCTTGAACTAAAAATTATGAAGGTCTACATCGAGATGCATCCAGTTTTGAATGGATGTTCGAAATGATAAGGAGCTTGTATTTGGACAGCTTGTCAAATACGATGATGCGGTGAAACGATTTAGGCCTTCAAATAAATGAGTTGGGGCGAGAAAGGAAAAAAGGGAGTGAGAGACGCATGTGAAAGAGAAAAAGGACGAGAGGGAGAAAAAACCCGGAGATAGAAAGTGAGAGAATAGCGCAGAAGAGAGAAAGGGAAAAGCAGGAAAAGAAAGAGGGAGGAGAAAAATCAGGAAAAAAGAGAAAAGGAAAAAACTTGAAAAAAAAGAAAGGAGAGAACTCGAGAAAAAGAGAGACGGAGAAAACTCGAGAAAAAAGAGAGAAGGAGAAAACTCGAGAAAAAAAAGAGAAGGAGAAAACTCGAGAAAAAAGAGAGAAGGAGAAAAAGCCGGAAACAAGTGAGGAGAAAAATCAGGCAAAAAGAGAGGAGAGAAATCAGGAAAAAAGAGGGGAGAAAAATCAGGAAAAAAGAGAGAAGGAGAGAAAGGACGGATAGAGAAAAATAATCCCTTTTGAGAAGTTTACATAAAGACTTTGAAAGACTGTTGAACGCATTGTAATTCCTGAAATTACTTTTGGAATAGTAATAATCGCCTATATTTGATGACTTTCGCGTCCTCAAAACTGAGATGACTCTGGTTGGTCCCTCAATGCTTAAATACGACCATTTTGTGTTGATATGAGTATAAAACTGTCAACAAACTCATTGTCTGATGCCTCAAATAGATTTACATGGAGAGATAAAAACATTTAAAGAGAGTCTCCCAATCCCAAAGCTCGCCATAACACATGTCTCACTTCGACACTATGTTGTACGCTCGACAATCCCTGGCGACAATCAGACAAAAGTCTTTCACAGTAATTTAGGTCAAGGAAATATAAAATCAACTGAAACTTCCATAAATCTGAAGAGACATAAGATTTCATAATGTGTGGTAAGTACATGAGAAGTAAGATAGTGCAGAGATACATTCTATCCAAGATGTGACAACCAGAACAACGAAAGAGAGAGAGAGAGAGAAATTAGTCTCACTTAACAAGAAGAGCTTAATGAAAAAAATGTTCCTCTTGACTTGCTATTTGATGTACCAATACTTCCATCACACACACACATTCACGCACAACATAATGAATGAAGTCTCGTCAACAAACATTATTTGAGAGAGTAGAAGAAAAAAAGGAGACTTTCACGATCAAAGAAATATTGTTAGGTACAGGAATGACCCCTTTGTTACACATTTTGGAGAGGAAATAATAATGAAAAAGACACAAACCCATGGATAATACGTGGGGATGCATTTTAGTTTACTTTTAATTTTACGTCCACCACCCACTTTTTTTTTCCTTTGTCACTTTTATATCATACACACGTTTTTAAAGTTAATTCCATACGCTTAAAATTGACAGTAGGATTATGTGGTAGTTGTCTTGAAGGCAATCTATTTCTCTATCTCTCGCTCTCTGCCTCTCTCTCTCTCTCTTTCTCTCTGTCTTTTTCTCTCTCTCTCTCTCATCTCTTGAAAGAATGAAAATGAAACATGTCAAAGCGTTCCTTTGAACCTTTTTTTTTTTAGGGAGAGGCAGGAAGAGTGATAGGAGGGGTCAAAGGAACACTTTGCTATTTGGGAGGATTAAGTGCTCGACAAAATCTCTTACAAAATCCTCAACAAAAACAACCACGCAGGAGTCTCACATGTATTATTTTCCTATTTATGTACAGACGTATACGTACATCCCTAAAAATATGTACATACATGGTGTAGATATGACAACATGACAAGCATGAACGAAAATTTAACCCATAATTGCATTATGTCACCAGGGCAGTAGAACAAGAGAGAAAATATTGGGATCTATAGGAGATAAAAACAATCATTCATAATGACTGCATTGTGATGCATTGCAAACATATTTGGAAGCCATTTAAGTCCAGAGGAGATTCAAAAAAAAAAAACAACAAACAAAGCCAAGATTTTATAATATAACGTGCATGTGTTTAGATAATATTCGGTATTAGTCGCACCTTCATCTGTGGAAAGCGACCGGGCTCTGACGACGCTATTGGATTTCCGACTCAAATGTCCCTTTAATGACAGGTCCTTGTTATTCTGGACAGGCCCTCCTCCCCCATTGATTTTAGGAGTGTCCAGCAACATCTTGGAATTGTCCGATGTCTTGTAGCCCTCATCTGATATTTCGGAGCTGGAATCACTCAAATCCAAGGATTTTTTATTTGAAGATGTGTACGCGGGGGTGGAGTGGGCAACTGGCTCGAAGGAGAGGTCACGTCTGAAACAAAGGAAAATCCATCATCAAAATAACCTTCTTTTTACCATATAAATACGCACATATCCATAAATCCTTAAGTATATTAGTTAATACATGGAATCAGAGCATTTATTCTAGGCATAACTACACTGAAAATCCCGCTTTGGTCCCCCAAAAATATCAATATGTTATTCGAAAGAAGCCTTGGCTTTATGACAAAAAAGTCCCCCGTTTTACCAAAAACTGTCCAATTTGTGTAAACAGTTCCTGCTTTTCCCCGTTTTTCTTAAATTACCCTTGTTCTAAGGTGAAAATTGACCCTTTTTTCCGTTTGTCCTTTGCAATGAGGATGTAATGTAGATTTTTAGGGAGAAAAACAAATCAATTTCAAACTGCCATTTATGCCTCTTGCAATTCTCCCCCCTCCAAAAAAAAAACAACTTCCTCCTGCTCTCCTACAAAAAAAAAATGCACAGGATGAGGCGAGTGAACTAGTTTGCACAGTGCATTAGATGTTACATAATTGATATATTACTCGTCATTCATTTCCTGTTGCTTCGCGTCTCTGACTATTACCTTATACACACGTCCATAATTACTTGTAGAAAATCGCAAAATAATCGTCTAACTCAATGAAATGACAGTCTTTTTTTTTTTGGTAGTAACGGTTTTACGCATCTTTATCCTATATACCTATATTATAAAGGTGTATTTGGACTATAAAGCAAATCCACGCGGACTTGTAAAAATCTGTTGTAGTGAGCATATTATGGTACAATTTAGCATCCACGCTTTCAGCACAATTACTTGCGACATTTATACTTGACGTGCAACAGTTGCTCTCTCCATGCTTTACCGCATTCACGATCAGACTTCAATCACAGAGGTATGTGTATGCCTTTTTTTTTTTGGTCCTGGGTAATGTTATGTAATTTAGAAGATACAAAAGTGTGGACGGAGGGAAATCATTAAGAGGCTGACAATTCAACCCTTTATGGCTCAACTCCTTTACATTATTTATTATTAATATTCTTATGTATATACACACATGTTCCCTTTCAAATGAAATCAAAAGAGACTGTACTTGAGGCATGATTTTTTTCCTTCTAGACTATAGGAGGTTAGATTTAAAAAAAAAAGAGTTACGTAGAGAGTTCGGCGGAAAATGTTGTTGTTACTGTGGTTGCACTCTTATTTTTTTGCTGACTTGTCAATATCTCACCGTAACACATCTCATTGCGAAAGTGTGCAAAAATGTGTATAAAAAACATTAGTCACCATATACCAGTGAAGTTTAGGGGGGGGGGAGATTTAAGGGTAAAAACCAGCTCTTTCATCTCGTTCAACCTTTGAGGTAATCGGAGGGAATTTATTATTCCGTCAAGAGTGAAAAAATATTTCTAATTAGTTCACAACAACCATCAGCGACCACCAATGCACACGTTTGAAAATTCTCACAGTTCGAGGTGTGTTATTTTAACAAAAGAAAGATAAAAAGATTCTTGCTGATTACGATTACACATCATTGCGTGCATTTTGGCGGTATTTATTGCAGCTTTTGATGGCCTGGTCTTTCTCTACTCAGGTGGACTTTTCTCCTTTTTAATATTTGTTCTTCTCTTCCCTTTCTTCTCTTTTTTTTTATTTGCCAATTACTCTTCCTCCTTCTTTCTATGTCCTCTTTCTTAATCATTTCTCTCTCTCTTCCTTTTTAACCCTTTCTCTTTCATCCTCCTGCTCCTTTTCCTCTCTCTGTTTTTCATCGCTCCTTTTTCTCTCTCTGTTTTTCATCTCTCCTTTTTCTCTCTCTGTTTTTCATCTCTCCTTTTTCTCTCTCTGTTTTTCATCTCTCCTTTCTCTCTCTTTGTTTTTCATCTCTCCTTTTTCTCTCTCTGTTTTTCATCTCTCCTTTTTCTCTCTCTGTTTTTCTCTCTCCTTTTTCTCTCTCTGCATGCATCTCTTTCTATGCAGCCTTTTACCCCATTTTTTTTCTCTCTCTCTACGCTTATCAGTGTGTCACTCTCCCTGTCTCTGTGTGTATGAATCTCAAATTAGAAATTTCCCATTTGAGTCCTGCGGACCATGACGGCGTAATACCGACAGCAAAACTTTAACATGGAGACAAAAACATTGAAAAGCATGTGTCTAACTTTATTGTAAGCATTCATTTTATTTTTTATAATTATAGAAATATGTAAGTAGATACGGCATTTGTGAATGTGCGTACATTTTTTTTCTCACAAACTACTATTGCACACAAATAGGGAGGGAAAATATCATGCAATACACCTCCTCTGGAGGTTCAAATGCATAGAGGCGATTACATTTACAAATGCATGTGGGAGTAGCTACTGACAGAAAGAGAGAGAGAGAGAGCCTCCCTGGATTTCCTAATGGACAATGGGCCCAAAAAGTTTGATGTAGAATACGCCTGTGAGAAACACATGTTGTGGTTTAGTAAAAAAAAAAAAGTAAATGCGTATAATATAATTCAGAAGACACATGGCCCCACGGTGAGTGAGACATGATTTGAAAAAAATGCAAAAAATTGGGCTACTATGTGTAATCTGAACATGTACACATATGTAGAAACATATTGAAAGCAATTTAGAAGTTAAAAAAAAAAAGAGAGGAGTATAGAAAAAAATAAATAGAGCTAAAATTACATAATTAGTCATGTCATTTTGAAAGGAAAATAGTGAGGATTTTTTTTTGTCACCGTACATTATGGATGGTTCTCCGTGTAAAGTAATAGTAAGTAAAAGCACAACAAATTAATTACCTTTCGTATTCGACCTTCATTTTTGGCAAGCTGCCGTCATTCTTCATTATAAACTTGGACGACACTGTTGTCTTGTGACCTGTAAAGTATTTGTTTCATAAAAAAAAAAAATTTTACACATTTTTTTCTCTTTTGCTCTTCAACATTCTGCATCTTTTCTCCTCCAGAATTTTCCATGTACTATGCCATCTGCTCGTTTTTGGAACATACTTCCTCCTAAACAAATTGGATGTCACCAACGTTGTAAAAGCGTGTACATGAGATCCGTATCAGAGGGAAAGAGATAATAAATTGTGCAAATTATTATCAAAATCTGTCACATGTTCTCATCTGCATGTACCGGGTGGTAAAAACATTTGCATCTCTCTACCGGCAGCCTGAAGCTGTAACGGTGAGAAATGGATAAAATAACATATCCGGTGTAGAATTTTATTGCGAATCTAGCGGGAAAATCCTCATTTTAATTCATTAAGAACTGCCAAAGTTATAATGGTTTTGCCGCGCTAAGAATTTAAAAACCAATTATTGGCTAAAGCCCTAAAACGAATGTGGCAAAGAGTATTTTTGATGAAAAAATTGAAGCAAAAACCAAGTAAAAGTCATTTTTAATTGTTCCAATAATCTTAGCATCCAGATAATCCAGAAATGTAATTGCAATAGATTTACAATTAAGAGTGATTTAAAAAAAAGTCGTCGCCCGCTGATCTGTGAGAAAATTGCAAAGCTTTAAACATTCGTTGGAAACTTTTGGAAAAATCCAAATTAAAACAAGAAAAATAAGCTTTTACAAAGCTGTTTTTGAGTATTTGTTTTTTCGGAATAATTGAAATAATTTTTTTAGCATTGTTATTTCTAGAAAATTTGAGTATTTAGAGCCTCACTCTCGACCTGTCCTCTCTCAATTCCCACTACGACCTAACAAATGTGTAAGGCTTTGTAAAGGTTCTTCGTCATCTGGCAGGTCAACAATTGGAAACAATAAAAAGGGTATTATTACAAAAAATAAAGGAAGAAAATGATTCATAACATGTATAATTTAGTCAAAAAAAAATCTGATTAGTTGTCCATTCAACAAGGAATTATGACGTGGAATTCATTTTGACATGTGTTAAATTTTAAGCCACAAAGATATGGGATACAGGAAGTGAAGATGATCATTTGCAGACCCATCTCTCCCATAAAGGAGGTCTTCTCACCCATTTATCAAGAGATGTGATCATCCGTTCCTTTATCTGGTGGGCACATCTTCTGGTCTAACTCTGGCACACTACATGGTAGCTTATGACTTACAACGCCTTCACTTCCCCCCTTGTCACAATTAATTTTGATCACATATTACTAGTTATACTTGAGAGAAAAAAAAACTAAAAAAAAGACCCTTTGAAAGTGATTTGTGAGGAGAAAGAGCAGATAGTATAGGTATATCCATGGAAATATTAACTAAGATAAAAAAAATATATATGCAAACTTACGACAAGGATCATGACGAGCGAGGAAAGCACCCAAAGTCGTCCAACCTGTCATAAGAGAATAAAATGTTGATGTTATTATAAGTAGCCAGCAAGGAAAAAAAAAGCTGATGCATATTTCTCTCCTTCTAATTGAAAGAATCATATCAAAGAGCTCATGATACTCAATAGGATTTGCTAATTAGGAAATGTTCATAAACATTACAAACGAATCAACATGTGTCAAAAAAAAAAAAAAATCCCCCCTTTCAAATAATAATCCCCATAAAGCTTTACATGCTTTCATTGTCAGTGAAAGTCCAGTTTTTTTTATTCCCATTTCTTTTTTGTATGACACGAAATTCTACCTCTAACAAATAATGACCACAAGTATATATTTTGAGGGTAAACACAATTCTTTCTTACCTCCGCCGACTCTGACCATAACGTGGTTCCGAAGGATCTGAAAGAGAGAGAGAGAGAGAAAAAAACATAGTTTTTAGTCACAAAAACACATACATTTAAATGGAAAAGTGAGGAGGAAACAAGTCATAATGGTATTATTATGGTATATGTGTAAGAGAGAGAAAAAAACCTCATCGTACGTGTCCGAATCATTAAGTTTTCTAATCTGTACCATAACGAAGACGTAACAACAACAAGGCTCCCATTTTTTTTGGGGTCTTTCTAATGTCTACACGTTTCCATGTATTATCCCTCTGTTTTCCCTTCATATCATCATATTTATAGCTTCGAATATATCCCCTTCATTCAACCAATAATCATAATGATATGTGCACAAATTACCAAAACACATTCCCTTTTGTACTGGCTCAAACCACTTTTTTTCCCTTTTGAACGCATTTTCCATTCAATGCATCAGACATTCCACGGTGTTGTGTGCGTACAAATTATGTATGCAAAAAAAATACATATATTTTTGGTATACTCATTACCCATTATACCCTTTCCATGTTTACTTTTACGTCCTACTTACTTCCCTATACAACAGATGTGAGGGAATTATTGTCTCTTATACATAAATATTTTGTCAATTCATTCGCGACTGCTTAGCATAGTTGGGATTGAGTCTTAAAAAAAAATGTGTAATAACCTGGCTTAAACGTATGCTTGTAATGTTGTAATGATAGATAATACACGTGTAGGATGAAAGGCACACTTGTAAATCCCGTTGAAGGCTTGTAATAAGGCTCCAAGGCAAAAAAAAAGGAGTAATAGAGCTTATGATTTAATAGAGCTTACAGGTATATTCGTAAACACGGCTTAAAGCCTCATAATGGAGCTCCTATTATTGGCACAAACGGCTTTAAAAGAATGAAATACTAAGAGAATAAAAAAAAAAGAGAAATAAGTGAAAAGTGTATGCATATGTATGTGCAATATTATTTTTTAGCTCTTTAAAAACGTAATCACGTCCATACATCCATGACGAGCTAGATTAGTGTTTATGACTTTGCTAGAATCTAAAAAAAAAAAAAATTTGAAAGAAAAAATAAGGGGAAAAATTGCATTCTCTTTCGCACTTACTAAGGAGAATACGTGTGTATGGTACAATTTCTAGGCTTTGAGAGAAGGAAGCACCAGAGGAATCCATTGAGAAGGAATGCCGGGTGGCCGTCACTACTCATGATACAACTTTTCGTGTGGTAATTACTTGGTCGAATATATAAGAATTTACATGATGGGGAAAAAAAATTCTGCGAAAATATCCTGTAATTTACCAGCCTTTAGTACCTATCTTTCCTCTAGCACTGTTTATTGATGCTCTACGCCGACGAATTCCATTTCTTTTGTGGGGCACGAGTGTGTTAGGTAACAATTGAAAGGATAAACACCAGGAATAGACATGGATGGATGGATGAATCACTTGGATTTTCTTGTAGAAGAAAAAGCTTTCACCCAAAAATAGATAGATTCCCCCTAATCACACTTTTTTTTTTCCTGTGAAGGCACAATCTATCCCAACTATGAACAACTCATGAAAAATGCAAATAAACAAAGTTTGACGCAAGCCCAAAGTATTTTTTGATGAAACCGCTAGAAAGAGAGAGAAAAAAAATATGTTTTGGGAAATATCTCCCCAACCATTTGCCAGGGGATTGAGTCCTTCTAAAAATCCGTTATTCAACGCCAACATTTTTTTTCCTGACTATTCACGTAATAGATATAGATCTGAGAGAATCCGTGAGCATTTCTATTTCATCAAGGAGCATTCTTTAGGGGAGATCTGTCAAAAAAATGGCTTTCAACGTGGGTTGTGCAGAAACGCGCTTAACTCTTTGAAAAAAAATTTTGTTTCTTACAAAAGTCTCAGTGACATATTACCTTACATTTTATTTTGCCTTCTCTTTGGTGCACACGCAGGTATTTTAAATCTGTGAAGGAGTTTAGTAAAGGAGAGAGAGAGAGAGAGAAAAAAAAAAAGAAAACGGCATTTCCTGCTTTCAGTGAGCATTCATTCATTTTTAGAAAAATCCCTTCCATCTGTTTACGCTTAATCACGACATTTTTCTCAATCGTTTCTTATCAGAAAGAAAAACAATCCCCTGATTAGAGACAACAAGGTAGGGAGTATAGGACAGTACACGTGGAAGGAATTTGGCAAAATACCTGTGTGCGTATATCTATATATATATATACACATTCCCATATAAATATAACATTACGTACATATCCTAAATGCCTTGCACATGCTCTTTATAGAGCGGAAGTGTGTATTTCTTCAAAATACCAAAAAATTGAAGTTTGGAGCAAGAATATAGGGTATGAAGTGCTTTTAAAAATAAAACTGCGTGTGCCCAATTATACACACATCGAGAGGGGGGGAAACTATACAGACAAAAAAAAAAGAGAAAGAAAGAAAAATGTGTGCAAAACTTGTTTTTTTTATACACTGAAACATAACAGAAGGGAGCACGTGAGGGGGATAAAAACATACTTGAGTAAGGATCGTCTAATAATAATAATTGCAAGAGGCATGCTACACAACCTCAAGCATCTTTTTTTAAACTAATCACCTAGAAACACCATAAGCAAATTGTTGTATGCACTAAATCTTCATTTTTTTCTTCTTCCTCTCTCCGTTTGTGTTGATACACTCATAATGCTCACAGATATTGAGTAAAAGAGAGTAAATGTATGTACAGTTTAACTATTTTTATAATCTCATTGAACTCTCGTTTATTGTAAACAAAAACAAAGGGAATGGTGCCAAGTCAAATGTTTTTTTCTTCCCGCCAAACAAAATATAATATTTCGAGGCTTCACTTCCCATATTTTGCCCCTTTGTGTGAGTATACGGGAAAGAGTTACTAATATTTCTTGACCATTTGTGTCTCGGATAATAATACAAAATGAAATGTAGTTATTTATACAATATGTGAGATGGAGAAAGCCATATATGTCCCAAACGAAAGGGTTCTAATTGTGAACAATCACATAGTTGTGTAGGAAAAATAAGATAATGACGGAACCAATCATCTTCCCACGATGATGAGAGAATGCATGGTAAAAGCATAGAGCATTCAAGATTACAGCATAATCCTTTTTTTGTTTTTGTTTACTTACCCGAACATAAATCATAAGCTTGGTATTTCCAATACGGTATTTGCCCTCGGTTATCCTAATCATGGGGAACTGCGTGGGGCAGGTACATCTTTCCACCAAATCTCGGACCTGAAATCATGTGGATTATAATTATAACATACATGTATACATACAGAGTTACCCACGTACATTTATATTAATACAAAAAGATTATATACACACACGATTATCTTCGGATTTATGATGGAGTTTCCCTGTTACTTGGGGTTCCTCAAGGAATCCATATATTTGTAATTATTTTCGAAAAACCCGTCCACTATAAGATACTCACATAGTCCCTTTCTCCAAGGTGAAATTTCCTTGGCAATACCGTGTATTTAGTATACACGTAAAAGTTATGAAGGAGTATAGGTACTGGAATTTTTCCAGAGCCCAACCCTCTTTTATGTGATATCCGTGCGTTATGCTTTAAAGCTCTCGTGAGCGATATGACTGGCAAAACAAGGCATCAATAAACACGTCCATAAAGGATCTCAGGTATTATATTATTACCATGTTTACGTTTAAATTAATTGTAAAGCCATCACCGACAGAGGTAGTACTGCTTGAGAATCTCATTCAAACCGGAAAATTCTTGTTGTTAAAAATGTTAAAATACGGCCAGGAAGAATTTGAAAAAGGAATTTCCGCCCCAAGTGCTTTACCTAGAAAATCCTTTTAATAATAATAAAGGTGAAAAATTACCCTAATTTTTTTCACGAAGGAATTTTAGCCGTAAACACTTTTAGATAAAACTTTCCAGGCTTCTAGCGACTTATCTCGTTTGATTTACTTCTCTCTAATTTCCCCCGTCTCTCCTCTTTCTGTTTTCACTCTTTTTGCTATCTCTCTCCGTGATTTCTCTTCTTATTTCTCTTTCTCTGTCTCCACTTTTCTCTTTCCTTCTATTTTCTCTCCCTTTCCTCCATTCTTCCTATTTTGTCATCTTTCCTAGCACTGACTCTCACGCAGTCACTCCGGAGAGAGTTTAAAAAAAAACATTTTAAACATTAGACATTTTAAACAATATAAAAGACTAAAAAGAAAAGGAACCCGATCAACATGTTTGGGAAGGTTCAATAATAAAAAAAAGCTTCTCTCTCCACAAAACGAAGATAACCCAAGTATTTTCTTGACGGAATAGGAAAATAAAAAGATAAAAAGGGAGATATGCTACACAGTGGAACAACCACTTTGGACAGTCAAAAGGATAATTCTTCAATGAACAGACGTTCATTGAAAGTGGAAAAAAAAAGGGTTGCGAACGTTCTTTCGAATAGGAACAAGTGACCACAAGGAATGTTGAAAAGTGATAAAATCATTCATTTATGTACAAAGGAAAGAACCTGAGACTATGAATGAAGGGTGCATAAAGAAATTAAGAAGCATTCACGATTCCAAAGAGGCTTGAGGCTCATTGGTCTATCTTGAACCATATAGGGATAAATCCTGGAGTAACAATTTCCACAATAATTGTTGTTACAGAGGAATTTTGATGAAGCACACACACACGTGTGTAATTTCTATTCGAAGGGAAACCTGATTGTTTTTATGCATAGCTATACACACTATGTACATATGTATGTATATAGTTGTGTATGCAATTAGTATTATTAATAGCTTACCATTTCATCTAATGATCGAAGGTCATTGGTAATAATTTGAGGTCTGGGACCAATCTCTTGGAATGATTCTTCTTCCTCCCCAGAGCTACTCAGATCTTGTCCCGTGTCCTTGGCAATATCCCGATCAATCTCCTTTTCAAATTGGACCAAGAGTGGAGCGGCCATTCCAAAGTGGGAGCCACGACGAGCAACCTACCGCAAAAATGGGAGGAAAAAAAAAGTAAAAAAAAAAAACAATATTAAAAACTTTATTTTGATACTTCCTTCTCCTCCCCACAACCTTACAATCAAAGACCACGAAAAGTTTTTCCCTTTATGTCTTAAAACCCATAAAAATCCCTCCACTCAAAATTCTGATTTGAACACAAACCTTTTTCTGGTCCTTTTTTTTTTCCACCTCACTACATTTCCTTCCAACATTTATTTGTTTGTACAGAGTAAAAAAAAAAACGGTTTATTGCCCCAGTAAAAACATGTGTGTGGTGTTGTTTTTTCTATCTCAAGTACCATTTGGTAATAAAATGTACGAAGAAGGAAAAAAGTGGAAAAAAAATAATGTTTTTTTTTCTTTACCTCCAGCAGACAAAGTATGACACTCTTTTCATTTTTTCTCAAAATAAGATCATCAGACTCAAAGAGGAGGCAGTCAAAGATTCCTAATTTCCTGCACCATGTGATAAAATTGTGGACATTGTCTCTGGCAAAGAAGGTCTCTGGGGGAGCATTTCCATTGTAGGTCACTTCTCCATTTGGCATCTTCCATTCCCGACCCCAACATTTGGGGAGTTTCTTCCCGGAATTTACCCATTCCACACAAGCTTTTCGGATATTGTTGGCGTGCTGGAAAATTAATAATAAAAAAAACATTTTTTATCAATCTTGAATTAATTTTCTAGTGCTTGTTATGCTAATTGTACACACTCATCTTTTTGGATTATGTAATAATTCATATTCTATTCCCCTTCCATCTCATTTCAAAATCTCCCTTCATTCAACTTGATCTCATTTTAATGCTCCCATCAAAGCATGGATGATACAGAAATCTTTCTACCAATCTTCTTTTGGGATTCAAATCATTATCTTCCCTTTATTAAAATGTTCCTTTTCATTCCAAGCAAGTTTTATATGCTTTAACCTTTTATATATATCTATATATATATGCATTTTATATTGTAAAAATTTCTTTTTCGTCTTCCAACCCCAAACAAAGCATGTAGAAGTTGATGGATGCACCTTTCATTTATTTAAATAAACAATTTGATGAAACCAAAAATCTGATGTTATCGATAGGATCTCATATGGTGAAAGGTGCTCCAACGAGTGAGTGGAGCTCGTGCAATGGGTATTTAAAATTTAAAGTGTATGTAAAATATGTACATATTTTTTTTTTATACGATTACAATAAAGAATCCTGTCTACTCCTCATTTTGATTTTCTTCTCTCCTTTGGAAGAGATTATAATAATGTTGTAATCCAAGCAAATCAGGTACGCTCTACTACTACTATGTGAGACAAGAATAATTTAAATCATATCGCTTCTCAGTCTTCACCATTGTTTTTCAATCAGTGTGGCTATACGATATTCCTTGTATTTCTCTCCCTTCATATATCTCTTGAAAATACTTATGTTATTCTCCACTTTTCATTTTTATAATATATTTTACCCAAGCTGTCACAACATCACATTTCCCCCTCCACCAAATCAAAATAATTCTCCAAAACAATGCACGAAAAAACTTCTTTGTTCTCCTTCATCGTCGTAGTACCTTTTCCAATGATTTAGTGGAATAAAAACGATTAGAATCGGAATTGGAAATAACGCAATTGTAACCTGTTCCACCTGATTTCCGGTGGAATACAACGGATTTAACCATTTAATATGTCATTCGCAGAATTTATTCCCCGTGACAAGCTCTTATATACACATTTACGTGGAGATCCGGTCAAAAGTCGGAAGGAAAAACATGGTTTCTTACTTTCCAAACGTCCGAATGGCCTAATGAAAGGCGATTTCATTAGGGATTGCCATGATTTTTGAAAAGAAAAAAAAGTTGGTTAAGTGCAGCCCTGCATTTAAAAGGGATATTTTCCTGCGGTGGCTTCTTAACAAAAAAAAGAAAAAAAAACCTTGGTGATAATGAAAGGCTTTGTAAAACTCCTTGTACACACGAGGCGAGGAAGTCGTCTCGGGGCAATTATTCCGTGAGTTTATACGTATACACCACATCAACAACTAACAACGTGCATGGTTAATTCAAAGAAGGCCCTCAAGAAGTTCATGAAGGAAACTTTGGAATGAGAGAGAAAATTAATTCCTTCTAACTACATTGCCAGGCATTCAGAGGAAAAGTGTTGAGGTTATTTTGTTTTTTTTATCCATCCGCTATTTTATTACATTTAACACGGAGGACACACCCAAAAAAAAACTTTAAGAACAAGCCGAATAGTAGCCCTCATTCTCATTAAGGTTACTTCGGGAATTTAACCACTTGTTCTCTTCTCTCTTTCTCTCTCTTTCTCTTTTTCTCTCTCTCTCTCACCCTCTCTTATTCTTCTGACAATTATGCGACTTTCTTCCCTCCTGAATACTTCCCAAAGAGTTGCTGAAAGAAACTCTTGTTGAAAGAAAATCTTGTTGAAAGAAACTCTTGTTCTCCCTTCCAGCTCCCCTTCTGCTCTTCCGTGTATAGAAATAGTAGAAACGGCGGCAGGATGAAGTGTCAAAACTTTAGTGTGAAGACGTTTATCACGGGAATTATTGAACATTCTCGCCCATCATAAATTCACATATTATAATTTCACATATTGTACATATGTACGTATATACTTTATGCTTCAAACTTAAACGCATCCAACATTTCCAATAACAACCTTTTAATAACATCTATTTTACCTGGCAGTTTTATGTGAAAAATATTGCTCAATACAATACTGCTCAGCTTGCATCTGTGTGTGAACATCTAAAGTCGACTTTACCTGCTCTTTGATTTCCGAATTAGCTAAAATTAATATTTTCGTTTTGAATTACTCCTATTCATTTTGGTATAAAAACCAATGACAATTCGAACCCCATTAAAATGCCAAAACGTTGGTAGAGAGACAAAAAATTTCAGATTTATTCAATATTTATTTATTTATTTATTTATTCAACATTTAATTTAATAAAAATAACAAAATAGGGATATACAACCACACATTTGTAAAGTTTCCTAGTCCATTTTTCTAGTATGGGTCGACGATGTAATATTAATTTGTTGAAATCAAGTCATATTACAGTCATGATTATGAAACTATTGATTTGGAAGATGATACTCCGTAAGTACCAGTGACCATTACCATTGTTGTCCTTATTTAACCTTCCAAAAATTCATGGGATGATGGAAAGACAATTTGGGTCTCCCAAGCTACGTATAATACATTAATCGGCTTCTGCTATGCAAAAGTACTTCTAACTACAAAAAGTACGATAATGTCCTCAATTACCCCAAGAAAGAACTTGGCCAGTTACTTTGTTCAATTGTGGCCAGAACCATTTAGTTTTGAGTCCCCGTTTTCAAAATGCACATCATCTTGCATTTACCACCATTGAAAAATATTGAAAATGGTGAAAGACCAGCATCATTACCATCCCACCTTATAAACGTTTTGGCCAAAATGGGCAGCAAAAGACAATGTGTTATTTAAAATCCAAAAGAAAGCAACTGGTTTGCTGGGTAGACGATTTACTCATATGTATACATATGAGTGCACACCTACGTATGTATACCTATGTGCAAATATTTGATAAATCAACTCGTCTTTTGGTCATGTTCAAACACAATAGATTTGTTAAGTTGATAATAAGGAAGGACCAGTCTTTTCTGGGGTGATTAAATTATATTATACACCAAAACATATAGAAACATTGCTCTTGCGAAAATATACACACACTTTTTGACCATTTTTTGCCAAGTCGCCAGCATACAGTCTGCTCATTATTATCTTGTAGGGCATTGTTAACTTTCCCATCATTCCACCAATGTGTTCGTCTATTAAGGGAAAGAAAGGAAGCCCTTTTCCCCTAAAAAAAAAACATATGGGAACATTTTGCCCATGTCCGCGTGCTGTTTGTATACGGAGGATCATCAAGCAGCTTTTGTACATCGGCAGTCATTTAAAGCCCATGAAAAAAAATGTGCTAAAAAAATTAAATGGGAATCAAAATGTTGCATGTGTTCAGGCAGACACGTTGAGGGTAATATAAAATTATTGCCAGGTGGTAGGTAAGCTTGATGAGCTATTGAGGAGAAATTGTGAAGAAGGATGTCTTTTTTCTATCCTTTTGGTGTCTTTTGTGATTCCTTTTCTTTTCGATTCTGTTTTGATAATAATTTTATTGTCTTCTCATTAACCTCCCCGTTGGTACATTAGCTTTATATGTGCTTGTTTGTGTAAATAAATGAAAAAGAAAATGGGGAGACTTGCATCGCATGATGATGCTTCTTATCAATTTCCTTCATTTACTACTTTTGTATATACTTATTACAAACATAAAAAAAAGTCGGCTTCAAAGATGAAAAATAAAAATATGGGGAAAAAATAATATAAAAATGTTCTTAATATCTCCTTCTCCCCATCTTTTTATTTCCTCCTGGCTATTGGCACTGCTTTCAGAATCGTTTTTTTTTTAACTAACCAAAGTCCGCCAATCTAACATTATACACGCCTGTCCACCCTTCAAGTCATAGAAAAAATCCTCCCATGTGGGCACATACAGACTTTTCCGCATTTTTGTGTGGGCATTTTATGCTTTTATTTGAAAGTTTCAAACTATCAGGGGAAAAATCGCGGGATAATAATAAATCCCCGCAGGAGGATGGTAGGAGTTGATACCGCCACGGTTGGTTTCAAGAAGAAAAAAAAGGGAAAGAATCAAAAGATTATTTTGGATCAATTTCTATACTCAAAAAATAGGTAAATTCCTTTGGAAAAGATTTCTTTTTAATACAAAAATGATAAAACTGTATATTTGCCATATTGGTCAAATAATGGTTGTGCACAGCAATAATGACTCGGTCTACGAAAGCCGCAGAAACTACTGCGAAAACCACAGGGGATTACGTCAAAAAAAAAAAAAAGAAAGACAGACATTGTGGTATGTATGACATTTTTTAAAATATTTTTTTGAGAGGAGGAAATCACCATTGTTGAAAGTCTCAACCAGGGGAAAGCAATGTGACTACAGTTTCCATATATTTGTAGATTTTTGGGCATACAGTCACACGTACAAGGTGTACTAGTACCATGTACACATGGGTCCCGATTGGTAAGATGCACTCCTAGCATTTTGTATCTGGTCCTTGCCTACAGGGATTATGAGCCTTGACGTCAGCATTGGCGTATTATACAGACTTTTACACGGGAAAAAGTATTTAACCTCCATTTACAGAGAAGAATTACCGTTCAAAATACCTTTGAACCCAAGATAAAGCCTCCATGCCGTACAAAGAAGTTGCATATGGTGGGCAAAAATCCTAGCGTCTATACTGGGGAAAAATCACGGGATCAAGTAGTATTCGCAAAAGGGGCTCAGGCCAAAAAAGATTAGGCTATTCGCTTTTATTTATTTTTTTTACATAGAATATACACACGATGTTATCCACGGGGATCAGTTTTTTTTTGTCGTGGAATAAACCACCAAGTATTGTGTTACCTTATTTTTTCCCCCTCCTTTAACCATACTGGTAGGGAGACAACAAGTCGTTGTTTAGGTTAATGTAAATTACACCAAGTCAACCAAAGAGCTATTATACCCTCGACAATATTTTCTCTCTACATGTGTGTCAGCCACCATCCCTGTTATTGGTAAAGGCTTGACATATTTGGTCAGGACAAGGGGGGCACAGAGATTTTTGCGAATAGAGAGAAAACATGTTGCTGGGGGGATGTGAGGCCGCCAAAGAAAAAATTTGATACTACTACTAGCTACTATAGTATATACATATATAAACCCATGAAAAAACAGTATTCATTTCTAAGATCCCATTTATTATGGCTGAATCGGGCCGTGTATACATCTCGGTCCATTTATCAATAGCACTCACAGGCCCTGACATCAAGATACGAGGATGAGGTATTGTTTATTTTTAAATTGCTGAAAGCATAATCAATCCATGGGGAATAACGGAAATTCGATAAAAATCGCTCGTTCTGGGACCAAGAGAAAATAGTGACAATACTATAGTAATAATAATAATAACGAAAATGTAATTCACTTTACACTTTTTCACTCCAAATTGCATCAAGCCATTGTTAAAAAAGAATGCTATGTCTCTCTCTCTCTCTCTCTCTCTTGCCACCAAAAAATTACACCTTTTGTATTGAGCGGCAACATCCGGAAGCCACCTAAGAAACTCTCTGTTCTGTCTTTGTACTTGAAAATCGTGTGAGTAATTTATTTTTAAAGGCAAATGTCCCTTGTAGGAGCTAGACAGATGATGAGGAATATAGCGCTTTTATAAATAATCATATTCCACCCATAGACCTGCCCCTGAGTCTTTATATTTCTTATACAATTAGTAGAAGCTTTTTTTTGGGGGCCCCGAAGGGAACTGTCTATACATTGATGGGTTCTTGGCACTGATTGTGTCATGTGAAACCGTTCAATTAGGGCAATTAATGCTCAGGAAAGCGTTGTCAGTCGTCATTTATGTATGTGAAAGAGCCCTTTTTAAGAATATTTTCCCATAGCATTTTTCAATTCCAACAGTAGTCCTACATGACAATATGGATGGGTTTATATGTATGGTAAAGTAATGGGTGAGGACAGTAATAGGAATAGAATGGAAGCGTCACATGGCACTCCCACAGATTTGTCGGCTTTTGACAGCCGACCTGAGGCCACAAACAGAACGTCGTCGTGTGGTTAAGTGCAATGGCGACTCATGTGTCTACTTGTATAGCGTGTCTCCCCAGTCCCAATGGACATGTGACATAGAAATACCGAAGGGAATGCATCTTTGCATCGAAGGGCATAAAAGGCTCCTTTCCCTTCCTACACACGCTTCCATCCCATTATTCAATATATGCCTTGTGGGGATGAGCTCCATTTATTTACATCTTTCATCTATTCTGATTGCTAAATTATAATTGAAAAAAAATAATTTCAACACCCGCCCTTGTGGTGAGTATGGGGAACGAGCAAATTTGCTAACTTTATTCCTTGTCGTAGCCTTTCTTCCCTCCTTTTTCTCTCTGGTTTCTTTTTTTTCTTCGGTATTCTATTTTTCTCTCGACTTTCTTTTCTCGGTTTGCTGTTTTCTCCCGGTTTTCTCTCGCTTCTCTTTATTCCTTTTTCTCCCGGTTTTCTCTCCCTTCTCTTTATTCCTTTTTCTCTTTCTTCTCTCACTGTTTATATTTTTTATCTCTTCTCTTTATTCCATTTTCTCTTTTTTCTCTCACTTTGTCTTTTTTATCTCTTCTTTTTATTCTGTTTTCTCTGTCTTCTCTCGCTGTTTATCCTTTTCATCTCTTCTCTTTATTCCCTTTTCTCTTTCTTCTCTCACTGTTTATCTCTTTTATAGGTTCTCGTTCCCTTTTCTCTTTTCCTTTTCCCTCCCTTCCTTCTCCTTTAACACGTCTCTTTCTTCTCGTAATTATTTTAGCATGTTTTCCTCGTTTCATCTCTTCTCCTTCCACTCGCTTATTTTTCTCTTATTTCCCTCTCTGTGCTTCTTTATTTGTTTTATTTTCCTTCGTTTTTTCTATTTCTCTTCTGTCTTTTGTCGGCCTCTCTACTGGATTTTTATGAGCCTTTGCAGCTGTCCTTCTTCTGTCTCTGTATTTACCTGGCCTCTTCCTCTTCTCTCTGCTTGGCCTCCTTTTTCTATCTCCGTGCCAGTGTTTCTTTTTCTTATTTATCTTTGCCCCTTTGTCTTTTTTTATTCTTTTTTCCTTTTTTGTCCCGTTTTCTTGTTTCTCTCTTTATTGTCTCTTTTTCAACCTTCTTGCTACCTTTTTCCTCTCCCTCCGAGTGATGAACCATTTCTATCTGTTCGTTTTTTCTATCTGTTTTTCCATCTCCATTCCCCCGCCTGACTGTCTCCCTTTGAATAAGCACATGGTATGAACCAGCAGAAAATAAGTGCCTCCCTAGCCGGGAGTATCACCTTATGTATGAAAAATGGACCATTTAATTTATCTTGAGACTATATCCATCTAAAAAAAAATAAGAAGAGGAAGTGGAAGGAAAATGAGAAGTGGAATGGCCACCATGGCACCAAAGGGTGGATGTAATAGAAAGGGATGGAGGAGGATGGGGGAAAAGGGAATGATTTAAAAATTTTCATTTGAGCGAGGAGGGTCAATACTGTCAAAGTTGCACTTTAAGCGGTAATGCTCATCTTTTTGGAGTGGAGCCTTTCATTGTCACGTTAATTAAAAACCATCAGCCACAAGGAGGAATAAATGAGCATCTTTCACACAGTGGAAGTATGAGGACGACGGCGGAGGAGGAGGAGAGGGGGAGATTTTTGGCCACTAAATCCTTATTTGTAGGAGGCTCCCTTCTCTCCTCCTGTCATCTACTATTACTATGCTCCTTCCCGATGTCTGCCGCTCCATCCCCGTACATACATGACGAAACTGGTGAATCCCATTCTGAACCTTAATTTGTTCCTCATATGAGACGAATGCACTACATAGAACACGGTTAGGGTCAAAAGTACCTTATGATGGTATATAGAGATAAGTTGTATTAGGGAAAAATCATGTGGTGGCTTCCTCGCGTTTTTGCTACTACTACTACCACTACTTTTTCCTCTCTCCTCAGCATTTCTAGTAATTGAAAGATGGGAGCGGTTTCTCTTTTCGTGAGGATATCCAACTTTTCATTACGTTACGTGCATATTCTACCTGCATCCAAGAGCCATACATGGAATAGGTAGAAAGACAAACGATCACAAATCTAGTAAAATCCAATCCGCCCAAAACCGTTTCTTCTAACCTCTGCATGTATGTATTTCTCTCGCCTGTCTCCTTTTTCTCTCTTGCGTTCTCTCTCTCTCTCTCTCTCCCATTTCACTCTCTATCTCTCTCTTCCCTTACTTTACTGTATTCTCTCTTTCTTATACTCTTTCTCTTTGCACTCCGTCTCTTTCCTTTTTTCTTTTTGTTCTCTCATTCTTTTCTCTATATTTTGTTTCTCTCTCTCTAGCTTTTCTTGTATGTTCTGTCTCTCCTTTCGTCTGTCTCTCTCTCTATTTTCTCTTTTGTTTTCTGTCGCTATTTTCTCTTTCGTTTTCTGTCGCTTTTTCTCTTTTGTTTTCTGTCGCTATTTTCTCTTGTTTTCTGTCGCTATTTACTCTTTTGTTTTCTATCGCTATTTTCTGTTTTGTTTTCTCTCGCTATTTTCTCTTTTGTCTTCTGTCGCTATTTTGTTTTCTGTCGCTATTTTCTCTTTTGTTTTCTGTCGCTTTTTCTCTTTTGTTTTCTCTTGCTATTTTTTCTTTTGATTTCTCTACATTTTACGTTTACTTTTTTTCTCTTTCCTTTCCTTTGCTCCTTGCTATTTTCTCTTACTTACTCGTTTTCCTCTCTCCATTTTCTCTTCCGTCCTCAATCTCTATTTTTTCTTTTGCTCACTCGCTCCCTTTTCTCTTGTGCCCTCTCTTTCCTCTCGTTGGCTATCTCTCTCTTTCTCCCGTTGTGCTCTCTCTCTCCCTTTTTTACTTTTCTCTGATCCTCATTTCTCCTTTCTCTTCATGTCTCTCTTCCATATTTTTGCTCTTTCCTCAGCTGCCCCCTCATTCTGTCTCTCCTCTCCCGTTCTCTCCTCTTTCGTGGGATCCCGTCTTTAATCTTATTCCGTTCTTCCCCTTTATTGCTGGCTCCTTATACTTTCTCTCTTAGAGATGAGTCTCTGCCTACACCCTTCGTTGTTCTGCCCTCGTCCTGTAATGTCATTCTTAAATACTCTTCCCTTTCCTAGCATCTCCCTTTTCTCCTCTTTGCTACATCCCACTATCCTTTTCCTCATGGCCCCTTCTTCCTCTCTCCCTCTCTCCATCTTCCTCTCTCCCTCTCAAATAAAATGAGGCCGGGGACAAGAGAAGAGAAGTAAAGGGGGGAGTATGGGATATGGAGTGTTGGGAACATTTTGAACTGTAATCACATCTAACGTCAAGTGAATCACAGAAGAAATGAAGCGCATGAAAGTATTGAACCAACACATTATAATCGGGGAGTGACTGCACATATGAAGAGACAAGAGAGGAAGAGAGGAAGGGTTGGTTTTGAACAGTTAACTAACTAATGGAATAAAATATGATTTTGGGGAAGGAGAGACAGGGAACTATTTCCTATTAGTGAGGTTCCTACCACCTCTCCTCTTGGCTACCACTGCTTCTTTTACTATTACTCCCTCTTCTCCCAATTATTATCAAAGAGGCAATCAGCTTCATTCTGAAATTGTGCGGTTATCATCAATGTTTCCCTCCCTTCCCCTTCTCTCTCTCTCTCTTGTCTCTCTCTCTCCCTCTTTACATTTTATAAGACGGTCCAAAGAACGTAATTTCCCTTGGAGTCCGATGGTAGAAGGAGATTGCAAAACTGCACACAGGCACATGGTATATAGTGGTAAAGTTTTTAGTATGGGGAAGAGGTTTTTTTTTTACAATGTCTAAAAAAACTGAAATCATCTTTGGAATACATGCGTTGACGCATGTACGAAAATGCATTTGTGTTTGGTATATGTCATAAAATGGGTATATATACATATGTACTTATAATGCAATGGGAAGATTAGGATCCTACCCACCTCACTGTTCCTATTAACGTATGTAAACAAGCTCCCCGCTTAATCTACATATTACACGTCCTTTTAATCAATAGAGAAATTGATTCAATAATTTCCTTTTTCCTTTCAATCCTCTCATTGTTCCCTTGTAACTTCTCCTCCAATGCGCCTTTTCCTTTATGTATACGTGTAGGTATGTATTATTACTTATTGTTACGGATGTACATATGTATATGTATATAGATGTAGAGAATTGTTTTTTATTTACCTTACAAAGGGTGACACCAGTCTCGAGACATTCCATAAAATTGTGTGGGGTGATATTCAAATCAGGGTAGAGAGTGCTTAGCCAGTCGGACAAATCCTCTTTCATCGCCCATAGATACTCATCACAACTTTTGAATGGCCGGAACTCTCTCAGTTGTAACATCTGGGGTCGAATCAAGTCCTCTGAAATTATCATGCGCTCCATGTTGTTCATTGTAGAGTTTTTTTTTTTTGGAGTCTCGGGTTGACTCTTCTCTGTATGTTTTTTTTCTGTATAATCTTTTTTTGCTCTTCTTCTCCAATAATAGTAAAAAAAAAAGAAACTATAACAACACACGGATGTCCTGAGTCTCTTCCTCCTTCACGTTCCTTTTTTCTCGTCTCTCTCCGCTCCAAAAGCTTTTAGTGGTGGTAGTCACCTGAATCACAGGAGAATAATAAGAGAAGGGAAATGGTTAGAGTTTTGTTTCTGTATAGTGTACACAAAGAGAAGTGTATAGTAAACCATCTTTATGTATTCGCCAAAAAAAAAAAGGAAAAAGTTTTTCGCTACTCAAAAAATATATTTCAACTTCACAATAAAAAGCACACTATCATATTGTTGTGGCTCCACACAAAAAAAAATGCATCAGGGAGTTACTGCAGAGAGTTTTTATATTTTTATAACGACCGTCATATTATGGACGAAGTTTTACTGTGCCGCAAGTTGTACTACGGATGCACTACGGAAATGTGACGTTTCTGTTTTTTTTCTGCTGTTGTGTTGAGCTAAAATAGCTAGTTTAAAAACTATTTCCTCAATAATATCCAATTTTTTTCTAGCTTCCCTCTGGCTTTTGTCTCGGGGGCTCTCATTATCCTTTTCTATTTTGCTCTTCCTCCCGTTCTCTCGATTTTTCCTCTCTCTCTCTCTCTTTTTCTATTTAGTACCTACTCCGAATTCTCTTTCTCTCTTTTCATTTTGCCCTGTGTATTCCCTAATATTTTCTCTCGCCTTCTCTTATATTTGTCTCTCTTTTTAATACTAATTCTTATGAATATCCTTTGTTTCTCTCTCTACTTTTCTCTCTCTTTCTGTACTGATTTTCCCTTATTTAACTAGTGATTTTCTCTTTTTTCCTCTTTAATTACTCGTTTTGGCTCTTTCCTAAATTAATTATTTTCTCTCTCTTTTCCCCATGGTTATGGTTTTACTCTTTTTGTCTACTATTTTTTGTATTTTTCCTCTCTTTTTCCTTTCTTTCTCTGCTGATTTAAAAAAAATATTTTTCACCTTTCTCTCTCTGTACTGATTTAAAGAAATTATTTTTCTCCTTTCTTTCTCTACTGATTTAAAAATTTTTTATCTTTCCCTACTAATTTTTTCTCGCTCTTGTCCCTCTAATTCTCTTTTGATTGGCTCTCTCGATGTCTTTCTAAAATGCCGGGACAGACAGTTCACTTTTCTTATAAATAACTTTCTTTCTGTCCGTTTTTTTCACGTTCGGTCTTGCCCGGAATTTTTCTTACGGAATTTCGCTGTCAATATATTTTTGCCTACTGTTTTATTTGTTGCTTATTTATTTTTCCCCTCTCAGTTTCCCCCACTTTCCCTGTTGATATTTGCTCTGTGTCATATGCTGTCTCTGTGTTTGCACTTCTAATTCTGGTTACTTCTGGTTACTTTTGTCACTCCCTACCTTATTTTTAAATGTTTGATTACATTATTATTACTTTCATTTACAACTTGTCGGAAGAGTTCACAGGTGTATTAAAATCTATGTTTGGGATAATAACGTATTATTATAGTGTGCAAACGAGGACGGAAAACACACACATTTCATATTTTCTGTAAATATTATTTGTCCGTTCCATTTAAAAAAAAACCAGATCATCCAACATTTGCCTCTCCTCCCTCTCGATTTCACAGGTTATGTAGCATTTCTCTCCATTATTTGTAAAAAGAGATTAAAGTAATTTCGTGCCATTATTACTATTAAGGTACAGGGATAAGAAATTTGATTCCTCCTCTTCATTTTTTTTCCTCCTTTGTTTTAGTGGGTTAAACTAATAGAAAAATGATTAAATTGGAGGGAAGAAAAAAAAATGAAAAATTAACTGCCCCTATATAGTCAACTTTTGCCGGTAATACAACACTTGTTTGAGTCACGCACACACCAACAAATTCCCCTTTGCCATCTTCCTCTTGAAAAAATTGTAACACGCACCTTTTGGGCTGTGGTGGTAGTGTGACGGTAATTGTACGACAAACAACCCCATCAGTGGCACGTTAACATATTTTTGTCCTCTTTCATTATTATTATTCGAATAAAACAAAAAATAGATAAATAATATTTAGAAAGAAAAAAAAATTTACAGCACCTTTATTTTTGATAGTAGAAAAAAAAGGGAAGGAACTAAAAAATAAAGAAAATAAAAGTTGAACTGTCTCAAGTGTTAACGTGATCAATTTAACCCCTTGAGGTAATGGATCCCAAAGGGTAACAACACCACCTCCACGGACCAACGCAACCTTCCCTTTGTTTTCCCTTCCATCCCATCCTGCTTTTTAAAAAAGTCAGTAGCAACACAAAATGCAAAAACACTGGAGAAAAATGTCACTTATTACACTGCAAATACGCCGCCAAAAAAGGAATTTCACGTGTCACATCTCACCACGTCTTTTTGCTACTGAACTGTCAAGGGGGGTAAATAATTTTTTTTTTTACTGTTACTTCCCGTCGTAGTCAAGCTTGAATAAGCTGAAACAACCCTTCCATTTATGATTTCCTTCCTCCTCCCATCATCACGAATCACGACACACACAAAGAATGACAACAACACTGTCCACGAGCACACACTTGTTCTAGATTTTCTATTATTATTACTGTTATTATAAATTATAAACCATCCCACCCCTTTGACACTTTTGCATGGGAGGAAGATATCTATTAATTCACCTTTTTTTTTTGTCAAGATGTGATTCAACAGATAGGAAAGGAAGAGGCGGCGGAGATGCTATTAGCGAAGGAAAAAAAAACTGTTCTAAGGATCTCAAAGGCACTTGAGCGTCCAGAAGCTCTCCACTCAATGAGGGATATCAAGTGTGAATGAAGTGATCAGGAATGACTTTACTACTGTGTGTGCCACCATGCATCTTGGTGCTCTGCCACCACTACAACTAACTTACTCCTGGCTACCAACACTGCCTTTTTGTTACTCGCACAGCCAGCTCAATCTAATGACAGGGAGCTGAGGAAATGTTACTTTCAAAGTAACACTTGTGCCACTACTCAGGGAATCAGCCTCTTACTACTACGGCTTATTCCATACACTTAGCCAGCCATTGCCTCTGTGTATCATGGCCAGACATTCCTAGGCACAACCAAACACAATCACTCTCTCTCTCTCTCTCGCTCTCTCTCTCTCTCTCTCTCGCAGGCTTCCCTCTTCGTTTGGATTAAAAAGGAAGAGGCTTGAGTCCATCATCGTAGTAAATGTGATAATTCTTTTCCATTTGACTCTTCACATCTTCTGTGTAGTTTAGCTATGAGCAGTGGAATGCTTTCATAACGAACTTTTTTAATGGAAGGTATTTCTTTTACTCTCTATCATAATCTCTCTGTCTCTCTCTGCTGACTGTCTCTCTTTCTCTTCTAACACCTCTTTCATTCTCTTCTGACTCTATTTTTTTCTCTCGTTCTACATTTTTTCTTGCCTTTCTTTTTGCTCTTCTGGCCTCTCTTTCTCTTTTTCATATCATATCTGTCTCTTCTTGCCCATCTTTCTCTTTTTTCTTCATGTTTCTCTTTCTCTTTTTTCTTCATATTTTCTTTCTCTTTTTTCTTCACGTTTCTCTTTCTCTTTTTTCGTCATATTTTCTTTCTCTTTTTTCGTCATATTTTCTTTCTCTTTTTTCTTCATATTTTCTTTCTCTTTTTTCTTCATATTTTCTTTCTCTTTTTTCTTCATATTTTCTTTCTCTTTTTCTTTATGTTTTCTTTTTTCTTTATGTTTTTTTTTTTATATTCTCGCCTGTCTCTCTCTATTTCTTCTTGTCCATCTTTCTCTACTTTTCTAGTCTTTCCTTCTCTTTTTATTGATCCTCTTTCTCTTCTTATTGTCTCTCTTTCTCATAATCTTAGTGTCTCTCTGTGTCCCTACTGTCTCTATTTTTATCTTATTCCTAATTCCCATTACGTCAGTCTCTCTATTCTGTATCTCGCACTCTTACCCCTTCTCTATGGTTCCGTCTCCCCGATTCTCCCCTCTTATATATCCGCAGTCTTCCCTATTTTATCCGTGTCTTCCCTGCGGTTTTTCAAATGTTTCCGCTCCTTCTTTTTGCAGTGATTACAACAGGTAAAGATGGAAAAGTTCCGGAAGGTTGACGTGGATGATTAATTATGTCTAAAAATTCCTAATCCTGTAATTTCCTTCCTGCTTTGTGCCCAGCCATGTAAACCTGAACAATGCCCGCAAATTTAACTTGAATTCCTTGTGCTTAGCTAGTGCTGTAGTAATTGAAATTTGGTCATCAGTTAGGGAAGGGCATATCGGACTTCGGAAAGTGTCACAGCGATTTGATGGTAATGTAATTGTTGGTTATACAAGGGTAAAAGAAGGGAATTGACGGGAGTCACAAGAGTTTACCTTGTCTAATAGATACCGTTTTTGCGTGCACACCTCCAAGATTTATAAGGTGTCATATTGCTCACACACCATTTGGCTCTTGGTCTTTCCACACCTTTTACCTTTCACCTCGCATTTCAGTTGTCACCATATAAATTGGGCATTATGTTACGTACATAACCTGCATATATGGGTCTTTCCCTCTCTTTTGTCCCATACAAGAGTTTTTGGGGATGAGTGAAACCAGTTTTTAATCATATGCGTCTCTACTCATCTTCTCTTTTCCCTCCTAACAATATTCTTACCCAATTATTCTGCCATACATACGCATAATATAAGTTCTTCTGAGAGGGGAAAATGTGAGGAGACACTAACATTAAAGGGATGGCATACACTGCACAAATCACTTCTAATTCAACTTACAAGTCAAATTGAGAGAAGACTTTTTCCTGAGAGGCCAGAAAAAAAAGGAATATTTCTTTCTTCTTCATACCTAATATTTTAAAAGGGGAGAAAATTTGTTCAAAGAGACAACTAACGTATAAGTTGTCGATTTAAAGGTATGTAAAATGGCTTTTATTGGCTCCATAAACTTCTGTAATTGGTAATGGTCACTCTCATAAAAAGCAAATGTCCTTTGTCTGTACGTTTTGTGAACGCATCCATAACATGTAATGGCCTTCTTCTCCCCCCCCCCACATTTATTATTGATTCCTTGTAGTACATATGTATATAGCTTTGGAATTATATATGATGGAATGTATTGTTTCCCTTTACGTATATTGATGGATATGAGGATACACAAAAAAAAAAAACCTGATGATCAGTGGAGGGGAGATTCGACCATAAAACATATGGATTGTTGCATCTGTTGAAAGTCATGATCTTGGTGATTAGTATATAATTACAATTGAAAATGTTTACATATCGTAAATAATATAGCATTCATTCTTCATCCTTTCTCTCATACGTTCTCTCTCTCTCTCTCTCTCTCTCTCTCTCTCCCTCTCTCTAACTCTTTTTCTCTCTCCCTGTCTCTCTCACAGTGCACGCCGTGGGTATTAGTTGTAACATTAATCACGAGGGATATTTATTATTATCCAACAATATGTATCCTCTCGTATCCCCTAATAATAGTAGCAATGTGGCAAAGGAGTTAAAATGTTTAATAATAAACAAGGAAAAAAAAAACACTGCAGGGGAAATCTCCGTAATTTTTCCTCTCCTTAAAAAAACAAGCTGCTCCTCGAACAAAGCAACAGCACGTCTCCAGCCCACAATTATCTACTTCCTCCTTTTATTTTTAAGACATACACAATGCACACAATTTTGCCACATTGCAAAATTCTTCACAGGACATTCTTGCTAATAATGCCAATGAAACCCAAAGAGGAAAGAGACGATTTCTTCGTCCCCTATAAAATTTTGCAAGCTTATACACATATAAGATGTATACATGTATGTTTATATATATCCACTAGAATATGCATGTACATTTATATAAAAAAGGAATTCCATCCCGTCCATTTCCGTTCAATTAAGATTCAGTGTACACAATCCTTTGAGGTTGGTGTCAAATTTGGCAGGGTATTTTCTTTGGGTGAACACTCTCTCATGTAATTGCAATTAATTCATAGTTGTTTATTACTAATTCTTGACTGATAATTAATTCAATTAGTAAATTGTGTCAGAATTTCCTCTGGGGTGTCTTGAGGGATTTATACGTAATTAATAATAAATATCCTACACCGGCAGTGGGCGGTTCTAGGGATGATTCTGAATCTCAATTAGCTCACTGTACTGAGCTTTCAAAAGGGAGCGGACATTTTTTTAGATGATGTTGGAAGCAATCCCCGGTAAATGAGCAATTACTCATCTTCCACTCTCATATCAGTCCCTGTGGATTTCCCTTGTAGTACTGATATGCGCAATCTCTCCTCCATACAAAGTCAAGGAGTACCACTGTATGTCCCATCTATTAATGGGGCAAAAGTTCTAACTGCGCCGTTTAAATAAGCCATTTCATTCACTTTGCTACGCACTTTTTGGAGCTCGCTAAATAGATTCCTTTTGGACACTATTAAAGACAATGGACTGAGACAGGTGCTATGTATTCCCTTGTATGTCACAATTACCTCCAAATTCGCCCACAGGGAGAAGTCATCCCATCATTAATTCTAGTCTTTTTAAAGACCTTTAAATGGCTTGTAATCACAGGGGAAAGGGGAAAAAGGTCAGTGTTTGGGAGAAGATGGCGATCTATATTGACACCTGAGCAATAAATATCCAAAAAGGACCTTTTACACAATCTTTTGTGGGACAGACAAGAAATGTGAGATTGGGAATAAATGCTTATGTACGGGACAAATAGGACCATGTCAGAGCCAATGAGGGGATGACATATGACTCTTGTTGTCGTCATCATCAACTTTTACCTCTCCCAATGCCCTCACACCGGCTACTGGTAATCATACTAATAAGTGGAAATTCAATGACAAACCAATTTTTACTATTATTGCTGGCTATTATTCATATTGACAAAAACAAGGCAGGTGCGCAAGGAGAAGGGGTAATAATAGGGACAATTATTGTTTGTTATTTTCCAATTCCTTTTTTTTTTCTTAGGAAGAAAAATACATATGTTATACATGTCGTAAAATAGATACATATTTATTGTATATATCATAGTGGAGGGAAACTTGGTTTGAACCTCTGCTATAGACATTATTACGTAGAGGGTGTCGGAAGAGAGGTTGAGGAATTGTTGAGGTGACAGAATATTATATACTTTTGTCTCCTTCTCTGTATGCAGACTCGAGGATATAATGTCCTTTTTTGTAGCTGGTATAAATGTGAGAACAATCAACAACAATCTTTTTGCTTTATGTGTAATAATAAGAATAATGACAATGCTTGCTCTCGAGAATTGAATGGCATTTTTAAGAAGAAAAAAACTTGTGCACCCAAACCCCTAATTCAGGGTCAGGGCATTTCACCATTGGAGGTAGGTAACAGAGTGTTTTCTTCTCTCCTTTTATTCTCCATCTCTTTCTCTCTGTCTCTCTTCCTTCCATCTCCCTCTCTCACCTTGCATAAATTTGTCTCTTTCTTCTTTGAAACTGTTCCCAACAATATTTGTAATTTTCTGGCTTTTATTTTTATTTTTTATTTCTCATTTTTATTTTTAACCTTTCATCCCTCTAGTTTTCCTTTTTTAGGTGTCTCCTATTTACATTTATTTTAATTATTATTTTCTCACTCTGTCTCTCCATCTGGCTATTTATTTTCCGACTCACACGATGCCTTTTCTCCCCAAATTTTCTTTCTCCGTCTCTTTTCATTTTAATTCCTTTTCCATTCACCTTTCTCTTTTATTTCTCTCCTATATCCTCTTTCTCTCTCTCTTCATTTTTCATTTTCTTACCCTTCCGTGTCTCTCGCATCTTTCACTCACTTTCTCTCTCTCTCTCTCTGTCTCTCTTTCTCTGAATTATCTTTCGCTCTGTCTCTCTCTCTCTCTCTCTCTCTTTCTCTGAATTATCTTTCTCTCTGTCTCTCTCTTCATTCTCTTTCTCTGAATTATCTTTCGCTCTGTCTCTCTCTTCATTCTCTTTCTCTGAATTATCTTTCGCTCTGTCTCTCTCTTCATTCTCTTTCTCTGAATTCTCTTTCGCTCTGTCTCTCTCTTCATTCTCTTTCTCTGAATTATCTCTCTCTCTCTCTGCGTTTTCTTGTTTTCTCTCTTCGTCCTCTTGTCCTTGCTTCTCTTTCTCCATGTTTGACTCATTTCCCCCGATTAAATTTTGATATAATCTTTCCCATCTCAGAATGAGCCTTGTTCCTCTCCTTTTGGGCTCTTCAGATGTCAACTATTTCTCCTTTATTATTTATCAGTATTCTTTCTCTCTCTCCCTGTCTTTCAGAGCCGCTTCTCCGGTTCGTTGAATATTTACAAAGTTTTACGAGATAATTACCCACAGTCACATTGTGGCATACATAAAAGTCCGTTTTTGGAACGTGTCATGTATAGAAAAAAAAGGTACACAATTTTTTTTTTTGCTTCTATTTCCTCGCACTCACACAGAGAGGATGAGTTAGTAGAAAAAATTATACAAGACTCACCCGCCTGGAAAATTAAGTGCTTTTCAAATTCACTCAACAAGGGGTTTCTCTCCTTCCAATTGTCGGCACTACAATACGTATACCCGTAATTGTTCCCAAATAGCACCACCACAAGAAAGAATTTGGTACTGGGACTCTTTATCTCCTCGTTTAGTCTTCTTCTTATTTTATTTTATTTTAACACCCAGAGAGTAATTCCAGTTGATTCTTTCCTCTCTCTCTCTCTCTCTCTCTTTCACTTATCCAATGACACAGTCCTTCTTATTCCTCGCTGGTACTTGCTGCCGACGGTGTGTACACAATTTTTCTTCTTGAAAAAAAGGATCTTTTGTTCAGATTGTAATATTATACACACAACACATTTATTTCCCACACAGGTAGTTAAAGAGAATTGTGGTTTTAAAAAAAAGCACTCCCAGCCATTTACTGGAGGAATGACAACCAAATTTGTTAAGGATTATTATTCCATTTTTTTTATTTCCCCTTTAAAAAAAAAGTATCACAGTATCACAATGTTAATAGTTCACACCTTGTTATTACTTTCAGTGTCACTCCATGACTGCATGTGTGTGAGGTCCTTGTAATGTGATGATGCTTTTTGAGGGGGGGGACAAATTATCGTTATCTTAAAGCTAATCCGTTAATAATCAGAGAGAGAGAAACCCTCAATAAATCCTGTTATCACCACTTTTTTTTAAGCACGTCAACACCAATTCTTATTGGTGCAAGTACGGAGGAAATGAATCAAAAAAGATTAAATGATCAGCAAAAAAATAATAATAATTCACTGAAATCAAAAACGTAAAAAAAATAAAATTGCAGGTGCCTTTTCAATGGGATTTAGTATGGGAAAATAGTCGCAGTAATCTGGATTTTTTTTTATTTTATTGGGGGCAGAAAAAAAAATCTATTCTCCCCTCGTGAGTCTTTTTAGTGGTGCGTCAAAAAACTGAAATGCTATAATATGTGGCCTTATGCACGTAATAAGTAATAAATCTGCGTATTTAATGCATTTAAATTGCAGGCTAAACTGTGTAAAAACTTATTATTTTGAACCTTTTTTATGATGGATATTATTAAAACTTCCTCCTTCTACAATAACACCAAATGACCTTTCCCCTTCCGTACGTTCGTGCGTAGAAAAAAAAGCATTCCTCATGATTACAAAATGGAGCGTCGCGACGTCTTTTTGGGCTTGAAGGAAGGACACGTAAAAAAAAATTAATTTTGGTATAGTGAGAAAAAAAAAATTATTATCCTTCCTTTTAAAACCTGATCTTAAGTCATTGAAAGGAGTCTTATAGAAACTCTTAGAGAGGGGATAATAATAAATAATTATGATTCTTCCTGGTTAATAATAATACAAGAGAACAAAAATAAACTTGTCAATTTTTATTGCTACAGTAATAATAAATAATTGTCGTGTTCTGGTTATTACTCGTAACAGGCAAAGAATGGCTGCCTTTTGCTCTGGGGGGTTTGACGAGGGGGGGGGAGCGATAATTTTTCAGCCGTAACTAATTATATATGATTGTGTTTGTAGTATATTTTCTTCCAAATTAGTTCTCGTCCTAACCTTGTCGTGTACCCGACTAACGTCTAAATACGGAGGAATAGTGGAGCAGTTATAATACTATAGAATGTCGTGACCAAACTTTTTTCAGTCCTCAAAACATTACATATACCCTATATAATACAACAAATGTAGAAAATTTTTTTTTATGGGAGTTTACATACATTATTTTAATAAGGGAGTACTTACAATGCATTTTATTATGTGTGTAAACAACCATAGTTTAAAAAAAATTCAAGTACTTTGATATGCCATACAAGAGTTGTTGAAATGTAGACATACATGGAATTATATTTGTGACATTTTTTTTTCTCTCTCTCTCTCTCTCCCTTCATTTTATTTATTTTATATAGCATTGTGTATTATTGTACGAAAGAAGAGTGCACACTCATCCTCACCATCCGTGTTTGCTCTCACAAGAGAGATGTGTGTGTGTGTGTAGAAAATTACTCGAGAGGAGTAATTACGATGTACAAGAGTCACGTATAATTTTAGGGGAATTATTATTGTAATACCAAAATGTGTAGTAGTAGTAGTTGTCCCAGCCCATACATTTGGGATGATGTGGTTGGTGATGCTGATTATAACTACTATATGACGTCCCCTATTTTCTCTAAAACCTTCACGATGCAAGTCATTTTTCGGAACCTTCTCCTTTTTCAATAGTAATCTGTCACGTAAGAACATTATTGTCCCAGACAGATTAGATTAGCTGGCAAATTTTCCTCTTCACAATGCCTAATTTTAGCGAAGTGGAAAACAGTAACATAAATAATTGTAGTACCAAAAAAAAAACAACAAATTACGACATCGGCAGGGAGCAGGAGGAGAGAAGACCGACAAAGGCGATAGGGTTCAAAATTCAGTGGCAAAAGGTAACTCAAGTAGAAATGGAGAGAAAGAGAATAAAAGCAAGAGGGAATACGGGGAGAGTTTTTCGATTAGAAGAGAAAGCAGGAGAAAAAAAGGAGACATTGGAATATGAACGGTCAATAACACGAGCCGCGGCGGGGACGAGGCAAGTTGGAATTCTTTGAGAGAAAGGAGAGTAGGTGAAAGAGCTAGAAGAGAAGACAAAGACAAGGAAAACAACGTAGGGAGGCCGACAAAGGCACAGGGAAATGGAACAAGGAAAAGGTATAAAGACAGATAAATAATACAAACAAAAGGGGAAAAGTGAAGAAAGAGAAAGAAAGAGAGCAGATAGAAGAGAGAGAGAAGGAGAGCACATAGAAGAGAGAGAGAGAGAGAAAGAGAGCACAAAGGAAGAGAGAAAACGAAAGCAGATAGAAGAGAGAGAGAAAGAGAGCAGATAGAAGAGAGACAGAGAGAGAAAGAGAGCAGATAGAAAACAAATAAGAAAAGGAAGGAAAGGGAGACAGAAAAATTGAAGAAAGAGGAAAGCGAGAGAAATGGAAATAGAAATACAAACACGAGAGAAGGGAGACGAAAGAGAAAGCAAGAGAAAGAGACAGATAGTGGGAGGAGAGCGTAGAGAAAAAGAGACAAAAATGGTAGCGATAAAAGAAAGGAGAAAGATTTGGATAAAAGAAGAGCAATTGTAAGAGAAAGTGCTGCCAGGGAGAAAGTGCAGAGAGAAAGATACTGACGGGAGAAAAGTGAAAAGAAAGAGCCAAGCGAAAAGGAAGCCAGAGAGAAAAAAGCGAAACAGGAAATAGAGCCACATGAGTAGAAGAATGGCGAAGAGAAAAGGGAAATACCACAAAAGAAGGGGAAATGCGAATATAATAAAAAAAAACCAGAGAAAGAGAAGAGAAAGTTCATGAAAAAAGGGAAGAGAGAGAGAGAGAGAGAGAGAGTCGTAACTTTTTAACATCAGCAAATGACCGTGTGTAAAGTGCTGTCCTTTCCATCAAGTGTCGGTTCTCAATGATTCCACAAAGTTAAACCCAATGGTCATTCGTGTCATATTACATACTCATTGCAAAAAAAAAAAAAAAAAATATCCCCTGATAAAATTCCCTCTTGTTTGTCGAGTACCTCTAAAAATGATATCGGATCAGGTCATGCAAGTCTGCTTGTAATAGAAAAATACAGCCATTCTCATGCAGACACGACTCCTATATATTTTTTTATTATTTATTTATTGTTGTTATTGTAGGGAATCGTATAGTTTGGAAAAAGGAAAAGTGCCACTGAACAAGCGGGGGATGGACGAATGTCTTTGTAGAGGTTATATATTTTAATGTTCATTTTTTTTTACGTTGTAGTATATGTTGATGATTAAAAGGGGAAAGAGCAGTAATAATTCCTGTAGATGTGTTCAGAGAGGAAAAAACACGAGAGGGAAAGGTAAAACCGTTGTAACATGATTTACTCTTGCCTCCATGGAGAGAGATAAGAGTGGCTAAAATAACTACACAGCCCTCTCTGTCATTTTATATTACCCCATATAGAGAGGCTGAGTAAAAAAAGGGGGGAAAGTGAGGGCTCTCACACTGATAAACAGATAATGCTAATGACTTGTTGTAACCACTATTTTCCCTCTCTACACACGCATCTCCCTTTGTAAAAGTGTTAAAACAAAAGGTGACAAAAGAGCGTCCTCCGGGTCAATCAGTCATATTGTTTTTGCTCTGGTTATTGCTATTACCGCACCAATACAGAGGCTTTTGAGTCATTTGGGATGGAAATAAAAATTACGTGATGTTATTTCTGTCCCCCTTTTTTTCGAAAGAGATTTCCCCCCGACGTAATTCACGTACTTTTTTCAATGGGCAATTTCTCCCAGAGAAGCTTTCCAAAGTCCATGGAGTGATGTGGGTTAAATTATCCATTCCATTTTTTTTAATTGTTTCCCGCTAATGGAGAAACCATGCTTTGGTTTTTCAAACTCTTTTTTTTTGTATGTATGATTTTGCTTTTTTTTTTTTGTTTTCATTTCTTGAAAAATATTAACGTCATCATTTTCTATCATGGGGTTAGAGGTGTCAATAGGTTCGTAATTACCTCATCCATGGTGGGATAGTCGTATGGGAGCTGTACTTTGCCCTGTACTTATTCACTCAGAGAAGGTGAGATCATGGATGCAATGCCTAATCTTTTTGAGGGGAGCTTCCCATTTTTTCATTGCACAAGAATCTCAATAATTCCTTTGTTTTTTTTAATGTTATTATATGGATGCAGTTATGTTTTATTTTAGTATAAACTTGCCTGGTGGCGGTTTGTTTTAATTAGTAGAAACATCCCATTTCCCCCCCTCAAGTCGTATGGCGTGCTGTAAATGCTATCAAATCATGGGGTAATGGGCATTTTCTCTTATTAATATTCTGGTGGAAATTTTTGTCCCACATTTTTTACATTCCTTGTTTTTTTCTTTTATTTCTCCACATTTTTCTTCATATTCCTCTGTCCTTTCTCTCCAATCTTTCCCTTCTCCATGCCTTGGAGTGCTATGTAAAAAAAAAAAATCGTTTTCCCCTTTAATTTCACCACACTTAGAAAATAATTATTCCAGCATGATTCCGTACTTCCAAAAATGGTTCGTAATAATACACAAGAGCCCAAAGCCACTCTGAGTAGATATTTTGTGAAACGTATTTCCCAAACTTATTAAAAATGAATCAAACACGCTTCATTAAATGCTCCAAGGGAAAACTTTCGTCCAACACAATATTTTTTTTCATCATAAAAATGTTCCTCTTGGACACAAGTCTTTTAATTACTGGCCAGGAATAATTATTTTTAGTGGTCATGTACGATAATGACTGTTACGATTATGCACTTCCCTCTTCACGCCCTGTAACTTTTTGGGGGAAGTTGGAGGACCTAGGCTAATACCGTACACCTTATTTTGTAAAGGGGGGGATTTTTTTGCGAAGGGTGGTAGGAAGGAGTAAGAAAAAGGGTTGACAAGGATCTACATTATATATGCTAAAAAGAACTCCTTGGTGCACTCACTTTATTTGGCAAAAGGGGGAAGACTAAAGGGGAGAAGAGAGACACGAAGTTTGTCAAGCTCAACCAACCTCATTGTCAACTCACGGAGGAGAGAATTGCACAGAGGTTATATTATTATGATTTTAATTCATAATAGAATCTACAGATAATATGCACTCTATGAATGTAGTAAGAAAAATGTCCATACGTAATGTGTACATATATGTACATAATATGTATATCTCGATCCCGTAATAGTATAGAGGTATTTGAATAGATTCAGACAAAAAATTGTACATAGAAATAACTGAACATTGACTATCAAACATTGGCATCGCTACTCTCTTTCTCTCTCTCTCTCTCTCTGTTCTCTCTTTCTCTCTCCATTAGTTTTCTCT
>JAQGBT010000455.1:0-52218 GCA_034698585.1 Disparrhopalites patrizii
TATACCATTATCAATTTTAATAATTTGAAATTTAAATAATTAGAATTTTGAACAGTTAGCAATTGTAATAATTAGAAATTTTAACCAGTAGTAATTTTAGTAATTAGGAATTCGAACCATTAGCAATTTTAATAATTCGAAATTTAAATAATTATAAATTTGAACCAATTGCATGTTTAATAATTAGAAATTTAAACCATTATCAATTTTAATACATAATTAGAAATTTAGATAATTAGAAATTTGCAAATAAATGTATGTCTCTTTATAGGGAAAAATTTAACGGAACCTCTGCTGTAAATTTTAATATGCACGATCTCGATTTGCTTCGCAGAGCCGCAAACCACATGTGTCGTTTTCTGGTACAGTGAAGTCTCTCTATAACAAGTCTCTTTATAACAACATTTCTATGTAACAACATTATTTTTTTCGCTCTTCGTACATATATAAAGTACGTATATTTTGGTCTATATAACAACTTTTCCCAGCAACAATATTTTTTCCTTTTTCCTTCAGTGTTGTTATAAAGAGACTCCACACTTAATCATAATGTGAGAATACTGACATACTTTAATAGTGTAAATATTGTGACACTAAATTATTAGGTTCCGAGTTTCATTATCCAACTTTGCTTATCACCATCCTGGATTCGGTTCGAAAATGTTCATAGAGCATATTATTAACCTCCATAAAAAGCGCCCAAAACCTTTACCCTAATCAAGCGTGTGTAACCGGAAGCATTAGATTATGCCTGGCGGAACGGAAACTCAATATGTATTTGTATTCGTGAGGTACAAAGAGCCAGGAAATTTTGCGTGCATAGTAACTTTTTTTAATATTTGCTCCGCATTTAACTTGCACAACTACGAAGATGAGCTTCCGCGAGGTCACTGGCAGTGGATATCTTAAATACATTGGTCAATACGTTTTGCACTGTTTCTAGTAAATTTGCAATCTCTACATTTATTAGCACATTAAAATATGTATAACTCACAGATTAGTATCTGCCGGTATAAACTGAAATATTCGACCTCACAACTAAGTTTTTGCTAAAAATTAAACTTAGTAAAAATAAAATAATAATAAATTAAACCTATAGTAAAAAATGTAAACGCGCGCAATTACACGCATTGTCCAGAAAGTTAAAATTTGCGCAAGCAATTCAAAATTTGTACCACAAGTAGATTAACGCTACAATTAATATATTTGCGCCAAAAATGTGAAATTTATGCCAACATTTACAATTTAAAATTTAGTCATGATAATATAGTTTAGACCGGTTTCTAGCCATTTAAAATTTAGTCAGGCGCACATAATTTATACGTTTTTCTAGCAGTTTTTAGTTACTCCAGTGATAGCATAGAATTTCCGCCAACAATTTAAATCTTGTTTAAATTCAAATGTTCAAACTATGCGCAATGGGCACACAATGTGCTTATACTGGGCGATCCACAAAATTTGAGACGGTCGTCAGCATAGACAGCAAAATCACATAATAGAACAACATTTTACGTAATTACATCATATGCACCAAAATTTACGCACCGAAAGGAAGTGCACACTATAAATATACCCGGCAATGGCGCCATGGACCATAATAAAGAGAAATCCAATTACCAGCCCAGAAGATCAAATTTCGGGATTCTCCAAGCAGATGTGGCCATTTTATTGGCTACTGATCTTCTCCGGAGGCCAACCTATTTGCCGGAGGAAAGTTGTGGGTCAAAACGGAAACTACATCTGCCATTTTTATTTCCAATGGTGCACCCTTACGAGCATTGCATCGGGGATATTTGTCCTCTGGAGTTGGTACGGCTACAGCGTCTTCATGCTCAACACGCTCTTCAGCATTTACTGGCCGCAGAAATTGTGCGCTTACCACGTAAAATCTATATCTGCATCATAACGCCACTTATAAATCCTAATAATTTCTAATTTGTATAAAACATTGACTTAATTCGACACTTTTCTAGATTTACTTTCGAGAAGGACATGGCGTCCAAAGTTTTCTCAAACGGAACCAGCACCTTCTCTATTGATCTCAATTTCTACGGCAATAATTCAATCGGCCCCACGTTCAGGATCCTCGTCCTCTTGTGGAAGCTAAAGGACTTTCCCCTAGTGATTCAAGTTCTCAACGACATGGCCAAGCTAGCTGATGATCTGGAGGCTTACGGGCGTCGTCGGAATTTCGGAGTCGAAATCAACCTCCGGACAAGATGGATCATTGGGATATTTTTCGTTGTCCCACTCATTGGGATCATACCCGGCATTTTTGCTCTTGCTCATGTCGGGGTGATAAATACTGCGCCTGGATGGGGGAGATTAGTCGCATTTCTCCTTGCCCCCGTATTCCTGTCCACGCATACAGACGACACAAACTTCCAGTTTTTTTACCACATCACTATCCAGTTCTATCAGGAGGTTCGTTCGGAATTAAACTACAAGTGCACTCTCTCTATAGCAACTTTTTCTATATAACAACTTTCAGTCCTTCACATATATGTAGTATGCATGTTAAATGTTCCCTTTAACAACTTTTGTATATAAAAACTATTTTTGCCATTCCCTTCAGGGTTGTTGCAGCGAGAGACCACTATATTGGTTGTTACAATGGAGTCTCCCTATTTTGTAGTAAAAATGGTCTAGTTTAAGATAAAAATGTATGTATGCTTAAGTATAATTCCAGAAATTTGTAGATACATTTTTATCCAAATTTGTAGACGCATTTTTATCCAAATTTGTAGACGCATTTTTATCCAAATTTGTAGATGCCATTTTGTCCAAATTTGTATCCGTTAGATAACCAACTTCGTAAACAAAGCCAACGGGGATGCTTTACAGAAGCTGGAGGACACCACAGTGGAGGATGTCCGGCGGTGGAACGAATACTTGCAAAGAATCAGGAAGCTCTGTAGGGACACGGGGAATTCCGTGAAAAGTCACCAGCTCCTCACTTTGGCCGAGGGCACCATTTTCCTCACCATGTACATGTTCAACGTGGTGGAAGCCGCCAGTGGATTCAAGCGGACTAGCTTCCTTCCAGGGATATCCTATCTGCTTGTGGGCACATTAAGCATGGCCCTCTACATGGCCGGAATTCGACAATTCTTTAAGATACGGAAAGCATGCCAACTCGCCGACGCCGTACGTTCCATATTTCTTCGGACAAATTTTATATATCTTTGAGATAGAAATTATTCTTCCAACCAAATTTCATTTTGAAGAGTTCATATTGTCGATTATTTTCTATAATTATTGATTGCTTCCTATTCTTCTAATTGATCTGATTATTCGAGTTATAATGACTGCAATTTCCACTTAACATAAAGGAAGTCACACTAGACGCGAGCATTTTGGAATTTCAACGACAATCACATTCCCTTGAGATCCAAATGGAGGTTGGTTTTCATTTGACACGTTCAATTTACCTTCTACGTCATTTTTTTGCATTAACTAGAGCTAGAAGGTTTTGCAAATTACATACGCCAAACCACAAATAGGCTATAATAAGGCATAGATTGGATGTTTCACTTTACAGGTTAAATCCATGCAGTTGATAATGAATACAAATCCAATTCAACTCACCCTCGGCGGATTTGCGGTGCTGAGTCAGAAAACGATTTTGACGGTAATTTCGATGATAAAGCTTTATTTACATATAGAAGAATATGTTAGCTGTTGCAGTTTTGAATTTTAAGCGAAAACTCATGGTTGTGTTTTGCATTTGTACAGGTTATGACTCAGGTCGTGACGTATTTAATTGTCCTGCTGCAGTTTAGAAACATGGTGCATACCTGTGACTGTGACGCGGCGCGAACCTAACCTGGACGAGCGGGAAAGTCGAAATAGCGGAATTTGTATGCATTGTACTGTATGTTATGGGATCCCCATTACCGTATAGATATTGAAGCGTCTTTCAGGCCAAAATTTAGGGTCATTGCAAGTAACCCCTTAAAAAACAGTATAAATGTTTTGCTTGCTGAATTTTTGCGATTTTATTGATGCACATTGATAGTGCAAAAACACTAACAGCATGTTGAATGCTCCCGCTTTCCATATAAACCCCCTCAACCCCCGTACTCCTGACAGTCGAGGTTGTGACAGGACCCACCGAGCCGAGTTTGAGGCGATATTGCTATCCCCAATACAACGCCCCGCAATATATTCAAAGGAAAAACAACGGTCCAATGCAAAGTGGAACATGCAGATTTAATGTCTGCTACATAATAAAGTGTTTAACCCTCTGCATTGAAATCGTTGCTCTTCTTTGATAACACAGGAATGGGAAAAACAAGGAGATATGATAATGAAAGGAGCCCGCACACTGGGATTCGCGGGAGTCTGCCATGTCTCGACTTTGTGACCCACAGCCCAGAAGGTCACTTTTCTCTCAGCAGAAATAACAGGGACCCCCTCGAAACCTCCCAGATGTGCGCTTGAGAGACGTATTTGTGCTGAGTTGAGAGAGGAGGGAGAGGCTGCTGTATTGAGAGAGGTACTCTGCACTTGCGATTTCTTTGACGTTATTTGTCCCTATTGGTTTGAGTTCAATGAGTCGAGGAGAGATACAATTGCAACACCAATCATCAAATTGTTTTTGGGAAAAACTAGCTGAGCAGAACGTTTTGTCTGCAGAATTAGCTCTGAAAGGTAGTTTTTTGCCATCGGTACAAAGTGATCCGGTGTTAAGTGGTCCGATGTTTACGTATACATGTATCTTTGCGGGTGATTCAAAAATTTTCCCGCAAAATATATGGTCCTTGGGGACATTAGCATAATGTTGTTTGTAAATACTAAAATGGGTAGCAGCAAATACGTACGCACTTATGGATGAATAGGATGCCATTACATTTTTTCGCACTGAACCTGCCCAGCATTCAATTACGTTCGTGTGTATATGTCTGTATGCAATTTTGCCTTATATTATTGAAGATAACGACTCTGCGAATTAATTTGAGTTTATATCTTTCCGCATTATTGCACGGTCTTTCGCTTGGGTGATTGTCTTTATTGCTGACTGCGATTATGTGTATACTAATGTGTGCATACGCTAATGTGCAGGGGAACGTGTCTATAAGACGATTCAAGGGAAGGACGAATAATGTTGTTATAGAGAAATGTTGTTCCACAGAACATGAATAATTTTGGGGCACAAGGATACGAAATTACAATAATCTTATTTAAATAGGTACAGTCGACTCTCTCTATAACAGTCCCCTGTATAACAGTACTCTCATTATAACAGCAGCAAAAAATGCTCCTCTCAAAAACTCACTCCATTTGTTAACATGTCTGTTCTCTATTACAGTTTTTCGCTATAACAAGCGAAATTTGATGCTTTATATGGTGCTGTTATAGCGAGAGTCGACTGTATTTGCATGTGTTTGAAAACAAATACTATGAAGTTGTGCTATATAGAAATTTCCATAACAAAATTTCTTCGTAAGAATATGTATGTATACTTTTGTAAGAATATACTTTTCCCCGTCCTTCGCAATAGAATACACGTGCTAGAAGTTCCATATAGCAAAATTCATTTGTTTGAACGGGCAAAATAGTGAAACCAATCATGGCGCTGGAGCCAAATCACCAAGTTATAAAAAATAATACATATTGTCATTTAAATGCTACGGGGGAATGGCGAATTTCGTTATATATAGGGAAAATCATGTTATATAGAGATGCCACTGTACCGTCGATCTCTGCTTAATAAATAGCTTGAGGGTTCTATTTCTCCTGTACAACGGTCTCTACGAGAATCTTCAAGAATTCTTCTGCCGATTTTCTATATAAACGTCGCTTATAAAATCCACTATGCAGATTGAAAATTATACCATACTTTCTGGTATTTAGTTTTAGCATAACGAAGAAATTTCTAAAAAAATTCACATCCCAATGTTGTAATAGCCTTTTCTCTCAATGACATCTTACGAGAATATCGGATTTTGAATAAATGGAATTCTTGGCACATTTGCAAAGGAATATCGCATCACATTTTATCAACCCTTGCAGTGAGATAAATTTAATCTAATATTTTAATTCTAACCTATAGGTTACAGTTCAGTCTCTATATAACGATTCTGAAGGGAATGGCAGAACTATTGTTATAGGAAAATGTTGTTATATAAAACATTAAATATGCATCTTACATATACGAAGGGCTGACAAAGTAATGTTGCTACGGAGAAATGTTGTTATAAAGTTTTTATAGAGAGACTCCGCTGTATATACGCCATGATTTTGCACAATATGCTACAATGTCATAATTAAATACGCGGAAATTTTACAAATGTACATAACAATCAGCAATGGCGTGGATCTCCTAATGACTCCCGCCATGGTAATGTCCAGAAGCGGCAGCGCCATGCGCTTCCTGCGCCAGCTTAAGCGTCGTCCAGAAACACGAACGAGCATCTCCTTTGAAATCTCTCTTATGGAACTAACTTGGGGCAAGAAATTAAGCTCAGCAATAATGTACACGATGGAAAAGGTGACCAAAAGCAAGTACAAATATGTAGAAATCCCCGGCGAATTGAAGAAACGAATGGACATTACAATGCAAAATACGTGAGTCATTATACTGGATAGAAATACACATGGAAAAAGACCAAACATGAACGTATCCCGGACCGCGGAATTCACGAATAGCATTTGCTTGTAAAATTTGATCCGCTTCAAATTGTTAAGGTATTTCTGCACGGAACTGCTAAATTCTTGATTAGGTACAGCATCCGTTGCGTCTTGGCTCGAAATTAGTTCTTCCAAATTTGTACGGACGAGCAGAGTATACGTTAGCATGATTGTCGTCGGAAAGAGCCAATGGGTGATAAAAATGAGTCCAAAAGATAGATCTAAGGTCACGATGAAGGGAATAAATAAGTACGAAATTTTTTTTAGATTCACGGGAATGTGAGAATACAAATTTTTGGGAGCAGATGGCGTGATCCAAATGCGATGAAGGTAAGGGCCGGCTGCGCAGACGGTCACAAAAGGAAGTGAGAGAAAGAATGCTTTCAAAAATTTGTCTGTCTTCGAAATTTCCCGCTTGGTATTGCCTGTACAAAATTAAAAAAACCAAGTGTTTTGGTAAAATTAGTACTCCAAATGCATGTAAACCTCCAGCAAAACTGGTTTGTACCCTATTATGTAAGACTTCATGCATACAAATGTTTTTGTCCAAATCGTGTACCTAAGCGTCTGCAGAAGTAGTTGAAAGTGAACCCAATATCGTCCAGCTTGTGTTGATATATGGCGTTGACAAGCATGGAATAGGCGCCAACTAGGATCATCATAAAGTCCATCACTTTCTCCCCCAACGAACTGAAACTCTCCGATTGAGTTTGAACGACGAAGGTCGCAATCATGTACAAATATCGCAGGAAGAAGAGAACAACGTGGAAGCGCCAAAGGGAAATTTGCCATCCTCCCCGTCTTCTATTCATTCGCTGCGCCCTTTTATCCCATGTAAAAGGATGCAAGTAGAAGAATTGTCCAAGGCGGAGGTAATTACCAAAGTGTTTATTTACGTCCACCATTGTTCAATTTGTTCACAACCAAGTTTAAACATTTATTTTGCGACAAAAAAACATTCTTGCTTCTTGGGGGGTGAACGAGAAAATGACCCTACAAACAATTTGTTTTATGTATTAGTCAGGTGGCATGCACCCAAAAAAGGGCATATGCACACATGAAATTAAACGTTACTTATATTTTCCCTTTTACTTATCCAGCATTTAATATTGTCCAGGATACCAAAGGTCATTCCGACTAATGATAAGTGAAGGTAACGATATGAAATAATTTTCGGTATTATTGCTCCTGATAATTATGCAAATTTTCTTTATTGACAATACGCATATTATACCGTTGATCCCTCTGTAAAAATAGTTATAGAGAACAGCAATTTCTGGATTCGCCGTTGTAAAAAAAATGGTAATGTGTACAGTCGACTCTCTCTATAACAGTCTCCTGTATAACAGTACTCTCGTTATAACAGCAGCAAAAAATTATCCCCTCAAAAACTTTCTCCATTTGTTAACATATAGAAATGTCTGTTCTCTATAACAGTTTTTAGCCATAACAAGCAAAATTTGATTCTTTATAGGGTGCTGTTATAGCGAGAGTCGACTGTATATTGTATCCACCTTTACAAACGGAGGACCTAGTTTTACTCATTGGCTGTAGTAACCACGACCGAAACAGTTTATCGTACTGTAGTTATAGCACACCATCGTATATAGGATGTACTATGATTTTAAGTATATACAATTTAAATATACAAAGCGTTGCTCATAAATTTTTGCACTAATGGATGCGTAACTAATAAATATTCTGACTCTTCCTGGGAGAGAAAATCCACTTACATATGTATATATGCATTTAGGTATGAGCAGAATTGATAACATATACTCTAATTGCATATAAATTTCTACCGCCAGGGTACGTTGAACATATGCGTTGAAACGGGGTGGCAACAGCAATTGCTGAGTCCTCCATGAATATCCGAAAAAGGACATTACATGCGTTTAGAATCCCACTAAAAGCCCAGACAGATTGTAGAGGACAAAATGGAAGAAGACCGGGACACTCTCCCGCTCCAGGATTTGAAAGTTCCCCACGGAGATCCCAATGGTTGGGATGGCATTCACGGATTTCCGGAGGCGCATGCGTTCCCCGTGGAAAGAGCCTCCTGGGCCCCGGCCAATCCGGCCGTATCCAAGCCCCAACCGCAAATGCTCCTTCGTCCTCCGGAAGGCCTCCGGGATTTTAAAGGCTTCATTGAAGGCAGCGGGGTACACCAACGTAATAAATAGAGCGAAATAGATGAAGAAAGCGCCCAGGAATGGATGCCAGAGCCAAGAGCGCATCCCGAAGTATCCAGCGCCAACGGATAAGCAAACGCAGCTGGCCTTCCACAGGAAAAATATGTAAGGACAAAGTATATTTATGAGCTTCACGATTATGTACAGCCTCGTCAGTTTCCTGTATGTCTTCTTGGTGGAATAAAAATTGTAGTGCCTGTTTCAAAAACAAAATTATAGGATACAAAATTTCCCCTGCAATTTAAATTCTAAGGTGATTAATGTCTAACTTGATTTCTAGATCGTTTATATCCAGCCGTAAATTTTCGAAGATGAGCAAAACGAAATGTGAAACAAATTGCGTCGTTGCAATCCACGGGAGCCAAATTAAAATTTCCACCACTACACATGCGCAGCACATTTCGCAGGTTTGGCCAAGTCTAGCGAAAGTCGCATGCAGGCTGTAGGAAATTTGTGGCTCCAACTTTGGAATTATTAGGTGAATCAGCGCATTTGGTAGTACGGCAGTGGGAAGGACGATAAAGATCAAATCAGCAAAAGGTCGCTCTGTAAGGCTTCTGGGGCTTTTGAATTCTAAATTGAAATTTTTTCAACGGCTTAAACATTTCTATCATTTTGCTGCACACGCTTTCCTATATGTATGATGTACAACATATGCGCCATGAAATTTGAAGTATAAGCAATAGGCTCAAAAATATCAGTGCTTCGCGACTTGCTAGAAATTTAAAAAATGTCGCCGTACAAGATTTCGCTATCTATTTCTGGCGTATTGACAGTCAAATTAATCCAGCTTTAAAAATGGTCCAATACATTTTCGTGTAATTTAAGCAGCGTTTATAGTTGCACTCCCGGATTTTCCGTGACAGATTTAACGTACTTATGTCTTACAGTAGAGTCTCTTTATAACAACATTTTTTGTAACTGCATAACGTTAAAAAAATCATTATACCGTAAGCCAATTAAAGCCGCTTGTATATAGAAAGCAAAATAAATTTGTTTCCTATAATAACCTTTTAACCAAACATTTCGGAAAACAGCAAAATGTCTAGTTCCGTTGGGTGTGGTTATAACGAGACTCCACTGTCATATGCTTTTACGTCAGAATTTAAATTAAATTTCATTGTTCATATAATTAAAGAATACAATCAATTCTCTCTATAACGGTTTAGCAAAAAGCAGCCAGAATAACCGTTATAACGAATTTTATATTTTAACCAGTTAACAAAAAACCGTTAAAAAACGGTTTCAATGGCAGGGCATTCGAAATTACCGACAAACCGGTACATCGTGTGACGGCGTGAGCTAAAACCATTATAACAAACCGGAATTTATGGCGGGGGTTTATTAAATTTGAAAAAACCGTTATCGCGTGTAAAGGCGTGGCCTAAAATCGTTATAGCAAAGAGGAGTTTATGGCGGGGATACAGAAATTTGAAAAAACCGGTACAGCGTGTGAGGGCTTGGCTTAAAACCGTTATCGCAAAATACAGTTATTGGTCGGGGATTCAGAGCTTCCCCGTTATAACGAAAAAACTGTTATAAAATGCACGGAAAATGTCAGCATTGAAAAGGTCTCGAGCGGGTTTCTGAATACCGTTACAGCGCGCAAACCGTTATAAGGAGTTCCGTTGTAAGGAGATAATTGCCTGTATTCAATTAATTTATATTAGACCAAACACACTCAAAATGTACCCACCAGGCCTTTCCCGGAGAAAGAGGAAATTGAAGAACCACGCTGTGACTTGAGGCATGGGAAAAAAGAATAGATAGGCATAAAGTGCCATCAAAATTTGAATCGCCGCATGGTGGACATGCAGCGCCCTAAAAATCATGGATTCTCCCCCGAAAAGCAACTCGCGCACCAACTGCAGTAAGGAAACTATTGCCCGGGAAATTTGCGCGGAATACAATAAAAGGTGTACAAATTTCCTCCATCGACTAGTTTGAGCCTGGCACTGATTCTTGGCATCGATCTTAAGGGGGAAGATGTTAAGGGAAAAATAGAACCTATACATTTTGACGTACGACTTCAACTCTTCCTGCGACAGCATTATGACACAGATTGGCCAACCTTTGACCTCGCGAGACTATCATCAAGCTTCAAGTTTCCACCAAATGTGACGTCAATGGCAAAAGATATGTGAAACTCCGTGCCAACGACTATTTTTGGATGAATTAAGGCAATCAAAGACGAGTGGACAGCATCATTTATGTATACTTTTTGCGATGCTATATTTTCCTGGCGAACTTTCTCTATATTAAAAATATTGTGTAGTCGTTAATGACTCTCAAGGTTAGGATATCACCTCTACACCGCTTTCAAATTGCAGTTCAATCTTCTCCCAATTTAGAACACGCGCCAGATGGATAAAGGTAACCATTCTGTATTGTAAGGATGTACAATTGCACTAATTGTAATTGTTTGATAGAAATCCCTAGAAACTTGCTGAGGAAACGTGTCATTATATTCGCAGTCGTTCAGTCGATTTAATTTCGGTACCAGCAACGATTTTGTGGAAAGAAAACGTATATGTAAAGTTCTGGGAATTGCTCCGTTGGATCAATTAACGGGTACATTGGAGTCTCTCTATAACAACCCTCTCTATAACAATATTTTCCGTATAAGAAAATTTGCCATTCCTCCGTAGCATTTTTATATTATGAACTTGTTCCTTATTGCAATATTTATATCACAGCATTTCTCTGTAACAATATTATTTTTCCCGCCCTTTGCAATAGCATACACGTGTTAGAAGTTCCGTATAACAGCATTCAGTTTTTGAGCCGGAAAACTGGTCAAACTAAGCATCGCGCTGGATCCAAATCATCAAGTTTCAAGAGTAATTCCGTAATTTGCATTCCGTAATTTGATTTCTGTACGTGCATAAGCACGTACAGAAATCCATTTTAAATGGGATTTTTGTATGTAGTTTCATTTTACCCCGAAATTATTAATGTGTAACATAATTTCTGTATAACAACATTACGTATTTGTCCTTCCCTTGAATATGGTTATAGAGAGACTACACTGTACTGTCAAAAGAATTGGTTTCAATGCGGGTTTGGACAAAAGTATGTTTGAAGGGCATAGGCAAATAGGAGATATAAGTACATACTGTAAGCAAATGCCTCATTTGCTCTCGTCGCTATGGTGTCATAGTTATTATTATTGAATTTAATTGATTGGGCCATTGCTCAATCCAGTGTGAGTCGTGCTTGCTCGGACTGGTAGGATGCCTCTCCACCTCATTCAGGTCTTCGCTCCTCTCTCGGGTAGATTTGCTCCCAGAGTTGGTTCCCGTCTCAATTCTATTATTTTATTTTAAACAATACTTGCTTGCTTTTGTCTGAATTACATGGGCTTGTACTTGCTTTTGCTAATTGTGCTTATTATTTATACGTATAGCTACTGCTAACTACAGAAACTACTGCTACTGCTACTGCTGGCTACGCTACCTAACAATACCTAGTTTTGTGCAAATATAGGTATATAACTTGTATGTATAAAGATATGTCTACATGGACAAAGTAAATAGTATTTGATTTCGTGACATCAAAACGGTTGTTCTATATCCAATTCCTATTGAAAATGGCATGCAATTTAAAAAACACTGCTGCTCTTTTTTATTCAAGATGTAGATACGTATAGTCGTTAACATGATCAATAATAAATAGGGGCTATTAAGTCAAGATATGTTTGTTCAACGAATGTTAAATTCGTCCTATGCACTAAAATAAATCCAAACGCCATAAACTGGATTTTTGCTACATCTATTTATTATAAGAATCATCCTGTAGTCACATGGAAGACGATTGTACTGAAATGACGTCGTTATATCTGCGTACAGATTAGCGATATGATTTGAAAATTTGATTTACCTTGTCTCGTAGTGTCTAGAGAATTTAGAGAATGAACGCGAGCTTCAACATGGCTGTACTATGCATTATCCCTTTTCAAAGCCAGCCAGCTTTAACACAGTAACAAAGAGCGTCGTGGAATTGTCCTCAATTTTAAAATTGGCGCTTTAAATCCGCTTGCTAAGAAGAAATTCGTCAATTCCAAAGCAGATATCATGGCGTGTTTTTTAAATTGAATTTATTGGACTTTTATACAAATACAAGCATAGCTTTCGTCGGCAACATTACTACGTCTATACTAATTGTAAGATATCTAATTTATATACATGTATGTAATAATTTGTATAATATATATATAATTTGTGTAAATTCTTGCATGTATGGCTTTATCTACACAGATAATTCTTAAATTGTAGGAAATATAAAATTACACCATTTTTTCCATGTTACGTAATAATAAAGCTGAAACGACTAATTACAAGCCATAATGTATATTCAAAAATTTGCAAGTTGTGCTAGCATATTCCTATTTTGTGTTAACGAGATGCACATGCGTAAAATTGAAGTGCAAATTTGCACAAACATTCATTGCCGTCTAGTTATTCGAGTCGTCCAAGGTATCCCGACTCACAATGAGCGTCACGGAGTTGCTCACGACGATCTGGACCAGCGTGAGGACTAGGTTGTGATCAAAATAACCAAAACCGCCGTTCCTGGTATATAGAGGCCGGCAGCCCCTCAGAAATTTCCGGAATCCCACCGGCTGTTCGCCCAAGCGCCAACCATGCAACACTTGTACGCTCATCTCGTAATGCCGGGAGATGGTTGGGATGAGCACCATCAGGCAGTAACACAGTCCCAATGAGGCAAATATGGCTTTGATAGAATGCGCTATCACCGCCTGGTAAATGTTGGAAATGAGTATGAGCTCAAGACATACAATGTATTGGAAGTGATAATTTTTCCACAGGAAGTCCCATTCCGTCTGGAGCACACGGAGCTGATTGTAAATTTTGCAGAATATTCCTCGCTTCTCCGAGTCAGTTCCTACATAGGAACTGATGCAACTGAAAAAGTCCAAGGGACAGTTAAATTACGTTATCATAAATTAGGAATGGTCAAATTTCTAATGTTTCATAGCGCAAATTTCGAATGACTTATACTGCTATTTTCTAATGATTTATAATGCAAATCTATAATACTTTATAATGCAAATTTATAATGATTTTCAATGCATATTTCTAGCGAAAATTTCAATTGCAAATTTCTAGTGCAAATTACTAATGAAAATTTCTAATGCAAATTTCTAGTGCAAATTACTAATAAAATTTCTAATGCAAATTTCTAGTGCAAATTACTAATGAAAATTTATAATGCAAATTTAGAATGCCAATTTCTAATGTCAAATGATATACAATACAAGTTTCTAATACAAATTTCTAATGCAAATTGCTAATGACTATTGATTTCTAATGCAAATTTCTAATGCCAAATGATTTACAATACAAATTTCTAATGCAAATTTCTAATGCCTGATGATTTCTAATGCAAATTTCTACTGATTTGTAATGCAAATTTCTAATGATTTGTAATGCAAACTTCTAATGATATGTAATGCAAATTACTAATGTAAATTTCTAGTGATTTGTTATGCAAATTTCTAATGATTTGTAATGCAAATTTCTAATCATTTGTAATGTAAATTTGTAATGCAAATTTCTAATGATTTCTAATGCGAATTTCTAATGATTTATAATGCAAATTTTTGATGCAAGCGTACCACAACATTTGTTGCATGGTTTTGATGTGGTGCAAGAGCAAGACCATCCACACACCAATGGCATTCCATTGCACACACCAGAAGTACCCATGAAGGAAGGCACAGGGCAGAATTCTAATTTTGAAAATTTTTTCGTGAGATCGGAATAGCAATGATGTAAGGAAGTAGGCTTTACATGGGCGCCGGAATAGTCTAGTGAGATACACGATAGGTAAGCCGTTGGCGAACATCGTTAGTATATTCGCGGATCTCCTGGCCTTTATTTCTATCTGGAAATTCTCCCGCTGTCCTGCGTTACTCACCCATTGTCCAAGAAATGCTGTGCAAGAATTGTTTTTAAGGTTTTATATATACATTACAAAGTCAATTTCGTTAAGTAAATTTTTGGTACCAACCGAATCCTATTTGCTCGTTTATTTCTAGGAGTCTGTTCCCATATTTTTTAAGGCCTCCTGGATTCACATAGAATGCCTCTATGAAAAAGAGGCCAATTTGACCGTATGCGGCTACATAGGACTTGAAATCTGTTCGTTCCTTTGCTTGGAAGAATCTTACTCCAAGGAAAATTGCGTAGCTACCGTACAGCAATTGGTTGACCACACAGTGAAACTTTTTTCCCTTGCCTGACGTTCCCAAGCGTCGCCAGCGTTTGTTTGGCTTGTCCATAATTACACCAAGCAGGTAGCATATACGGAAATATTTTAGGGTGTAGTCGGTGAGGCGGAAGTGGAAATTTTGTGTAAGACGCATTCTGCAGCTATTTTGATTAAAACATTGGTAAATTCATATGCTGTTTAAATTTCGGTAAAATTTCTAAATATATCTGTTATCTAAATTTAGTATAAATTTGTAAATTCTCTACAAATGAAAATGTGCATTTCTGTTTTTTAAGTTTCGCAAAAATTTGCAAGCACAAATTTGCAAGTACTTAAAGGTGCAGTCTCCTAAAACTGTAAAGGAGGAATCGCTAAAAAAACTGTAAATACATTTTGTTTAGATTTTGTAAAAATTTGCAAGCACTTAAAACTAACAACATACAACTCCTTAAAAATGCGAAAACACAAAAATTTGAAAACGCACCTGTGACTGCAAACGCTCAAACGGAATTTTTTACAAAATCAAGGAGAAAATTTTGTTACAATTTCGAACCTTAAAATTTACCAGATATTTTGCGTACGTTACAACAAACAACTACACACGAAACAAACAATTATTCTAACCCCGTCCTTGACCGTCTATAGACTATAGCTTAAATTTGTTTTGTCTACCATCCGCTTTTGCTAGTTTGTTTGTCTTCTGAGTAATGGTTGCTGGAAAAAATTTGTTGGATGACATTTTCGGATAACAATAGTTAGGCGAAATGAAGGTCGCCCACTTGCTCAAAACTGCCCACGTAATGCAAATTGGAAAATTTCGTTGGGTTTAGTGTCACCTTATTGCTTAAAGGACCATCATCAGTGCTTATTTTGTCCATAGAAAAACAGCGAAAAGGCACGCAAATACTGCTCTCAAGTGTAGTGTATTGGGATATTGTCCTGGACAATTAACATGTAACAAACTAGACATGCGGAAAGACTATCCTGAGTCAACCCAAACCTAAAATTTTCTCTGGAAGCCCACACTTATATCGAGTAACCCCGTCGTACTAATTCCGTCCGTTGTACGTATCAATGAAATTTTTGCTATGCAAGACCATTAACGTGAACATATACGAAGCCCATCGACGGATATATATTGTTGAAACTACTAATTAAGTCTCATATGTATCCTTTGATACTCTAGTTTGCACGCCGATTAACATGACAAAGATCTGTCATTCAGCCGATGGATGATAATTTCCCAAATATTATTCATTTCTATTTGGAACAATTGCTGCTGTAATTGCGGACGTATTTAACTAGCAAACTGACGGTTATTTATGGACGCTGACAATTGAAAAAAATTTCAAACAATTGATATCATACCTTATAGCTAAAACATTTTGAACTTGCATTGAAGTTGACGAAATGGGAAATACTATTCTTTTCATTTACAACGAATTTTGTGAGCATTGTGTTTGTATAATTGTTCCTGGGATTACTTGAGGCTCCATGGATTTCGACATGGGAAGGGTATATGTAAATGCGTCAATAACAGCTAAAAATGGGAATACTTGATAAATAAATCAGTCTGATCCTCCTTTGTTTGCTTCTCGAGGCATGTTAAAGGGTTGATTCCTGATTATACCAAGTATTGCCATGTCCTTCTGCGTATTCCATTCGTAACCATTCCCGATCCGAATGGTTTTTCTTATGGAGACATACTGCAAAAAAGCCCTAAGGATAAGCTTCCATAACGGAGGGGTTGGTGAACAGTTTTTCCTAGAAATCGATGGAGCCTCAAATGTCCCAGAATAATGTGCAATGCAATGGCAACGGACAGTGCATATCAAGAGGAATGATTGCTACACCAAAATGCAATTAAAGTTTATGCGCATAATTTTGATATGCATAATTTTGAGGCTTGCGATAGTGAGTAAATAGTAAAAAAAAAGTCAAATAATGAATCCCGGGCCTCATTATTTTGTGTGCTCCTATGTGATTTCATGGCATTGACATTGGATTGCCAAAGGCCATAGCTCATGCAGTAACCACAATTTATACACGTGTATGTAACACTGTGGAGTCTCTTTATAACAACTCTGAAGGGAAGGACAAAAAATATTGTTACAGGGAAATGTTTTTATACATAAGCATTAAATATGCACTTACATGTACAAAGGCAGGAAAAATAATAATGTTGTTGTAGAGAAGTGTTGTTAAAAAGAGACTTATTATAGAGAATATATAGAGACTCCACTTTAGATAGTAATAAAAATGCATGTAGAATGGAGTGGCAGTTTTTAATGCGGCTACGATTAAACCATCCAACACAAAACATACACGTTGTAATTACTGAGACATACATTATGTACGTGCAAAACGGCGTAAGTGCATATACATAAAGAAATTATTAATACAAAATACAAATATCTATATGTACAACTGTAAATATAGATTTACATACATACATAGATTAATATGACCAAAACTTTTTCTCACGTTTTCTTTATAACAATATTTTACTTGTTTGCTATGGGAACATACGATTTTATATATACAATTTATATATATATATATATATATATATATACATGCATACGATCGTATATTAACAATTTTCTAACTACATGTCGATTTTTAACTTTCACGCGAAGTTCGTACAAATTTATATACATACAGCAAAACATATCGTCGTTTAAGTATCAAAGTTGACCGAGTTCATTTTATCTTAAATGCAAACCTGAGTAACAGAGTTTTTGTGATAGAATTCCTAAGTTGACCAACTAATTCTATCAAATTACTAAATCTATATACAAGATAACGCGCGTCGCCTGAAATCATTGGTGCACTTGGTCAACTTTGAACTTCCGAATTGCTCCAGAAAATCCCCGTTAGTCAGGTTTGCATTTAAGATAAAACAAACTTGGCCAACTTTGACAGTTAAACGACGATACGTTAAATACTATAGCAAAGGAAAGTCAGCCTTAAAATGCCCTGATTTAGCATTCGTCGACAATAAATAACATGCGTAATTACAGACACTGTCAAATACGACACATCTTAAAATGAAGCAATTGGCTTCAGTACAAATTATCCTGACTGACGATGAGCGCGAGAGAATTGCTCACAATGATATGCATTAACGTGAGGACCAAACGCCGGTCGAAGAAACCCAATCTGCCATTGCGGGTGTACAGTGGCCGGCAAGTCCGGAGAAATTTCCGGAAGACCAAGGGCTGCTCGCGCATGCGCCAAGAATGGAGGAGCTCCAAGCTCATTTCGTAATGCCGGGCAATGGTGGGCGTGAGGACGGTGAGCGTGTAGCCAAGTCCCAATGTGGCGAATAAGGCTTTGATAGAACGAGCCGTCACAGCTTGATATACGTTCCAGATGAGGATCATAGATAGACTCACGATGTACTGGAAATGGAAGCTTTTCCACAGGAAGTCCCATTCCATTTGGAGGACTCGGAGCTGGGTGTAAATTTTGGTGAAGGCCCCACGCTTCTGTTCCTCTGATCCAACGTAATATCTGAGGCAACTGCAATAGTTAATAATAACACAATTTGCTATAGGTTTCACATTAATATTTGAGAATATAATTAGCAAAATTTAGGAAGCAAAAAATTAATAAATAATAATAATAAATTAATAATAAATTAAAAAATACAAAAATAAAGAGTGGCGCTTACCACAGCATCTGTTGCATGGTTTTGATGTGGTGCATAACCAAAACCTGCCACATGCCAATTGCATTCCATTGCACAGACCAAATATACCCATGCAGAAATGCACACGGCAGAATCTTGACTTGATCCGGAAAATCAGAGATGTGAACAAATATGCCTTTTGTGGTCGCCGGAATAGTCTGAGAAGATAGACTAGAATCACGCCATTGGGCAATGCCGCAAGTATCTTGGAGGCAGTCAGGGCCTTCGTTTCTATCTGAAGCATCTCATCCTGCCCTTGTTCACTTACAAACTGGCCAAGGAATCCTGCACAAGAAATTTTCAAGATATTTGTATTAAGATAATTAAGAAATTTTTTAGGAAATTTTTAGAAATTTTTTAGGTGAGTAAAACGTTTTTTAGGGTAATTAAGAAATTTATAAAGGTAATTAAGAACTTTTTCACGGTAACTGAGCAATTTTTTCAGGTAGTGAAGAAACTTTTTAAGGTAATTACAAAATTGTTTAAGGTAATTAAGTAATGTTTTAATAAAATTTGTCAAAGTAATTACGAATGTTTTTAGGTAATTAAGCATTTTTTAAGGAAATAAAAACATTTTAAGGATATTAAGAATTGTTTAAGAAATTACAAATTGTTTTTCAGGAAATAAACAAGTTTCTAAGGAAATTACGAATTGTTTTTCCGAAAAGTAAACACATTTCTAAGGAAATTACGAAATTGTTTTCGGGAAATAAAGTAATTTCTAAGGAAATAAAGTAATTTCTAAGGAAATTACGAATTTGTTTTCAGGAAATAAAGAAATGCCTAGGGAAATTACGAATTGTTTAAGGAAATGAAGACATTTTTTAACATAATTCAGAAATTGGCTCAAAGTGTTTAAGAAATTAAAACGCTTTGAACAAATTTCTGGCACCAACCGACTCCAAGTTGTCTGTTCAATTCCAGGAGTCTGTTCCCATATTTTTGCAGACCTCCAGGATTCACACGGAACAGCTCCCAGAACAATGAGCCAATATGGACTAATGCGGCCGTGTATGATTTGAATTCCGTTAAATCGTCCGCTTGGTTATATCGTGCTCCGAGGAAAATTATGTAACTACCGTAAGCCAACTGATTGAAGGCACAATGAAATGTTTTGCCCCTGAGGCCTACTGGTTCCAAATGACGCTCGTGGACGTTGGGTTTCTCCCTCATTATACCGAGGAAGTAGCACACACGGAAATATTTTAGGGTGTAGTCAGTGAGACGGAGATGGAAATCGGATAAACGACTCATCGCGACTGTGTTTTATCTTTTTTTTAGTTTACAACCCCGTAAATTTTGTAAAGACGTTCATTTGCTACATGCTATTAAAGGATTAAATTCCGCAATATCTTGTAAACGGCTGGACACAAGATTTGTAAACATTTTCATGCCCGTTTCAATACACTTTCTCAAACGCTTGCAAAAGCTTTTTTAAAAATTCACAGACGCTTTCCTATACGTTTGCCAAAGCTTGAAAATTGTTAAACTATACAAAAGCTTGCAGACGCTTAAATATTGTGAGCGCTTCCCAAGTATTTGTATATTGCAAACATTTGCCGCAAAAATTACACAATCGACAACCTAATTTGAGTAACCTTGGATATAGTTTTGTCTCTGTCAGTGGAAATTTTTTGCATTGGGCTTAAGCCTTCTCCGCTGGTCCGTTTGGTAATGCTTGTGAAAACACATTTCCCAACTTAAATTTCTAGCCAGCAGAAGTTGCATTGAACGCCTTGTGTCTATTGCGGAATTCCATGTATATCAAATTTATTTAGTTCAAGGTCGCGGTTTTGTTTTTAGATTCATAATTACTTGTTATTTATTACAGTCTTTTATGTATGTATTTCAGATGGGTCAAACAATGTGCTAATAAATAGATATCTGTACGTAAGTACACTTCTAAAGGAAATGAGAGGTTTCTTCCGACGCTTAACCAATAACATGGTCCAACGAGTGAGCTCATGCCCCTCTCTCCGCTGGTGACTATATGCAGGCATAGAGAGTAGAGTTTCTCTATATAACAACATACACGGGACGGACGCGTGTTTAGATATTTATTGATAAATTTAAGTCCCTCCAGGTAAGCACGTGTACTGTAAGTATAAAGAAATGTGTTTACACTGAGCATAAATAATTTTGAGACAAAGTGATATGTAAGTACAAAAATTCCATTTGAGATAGGCATGTGCCTATGTTTTAATGCCAATTGCAGAATTCGATTTGAAACTGGATGATTTGGCTCCAGCGCGGTGTTTAGTTTCACCATTTTGCACGTCCAAAAAAGGAATGTTGTTATAGGGAACTTCTAACACGTGTATTCTACTGTGCAAGGCGGGGAGAAATATAATGTTACAGAGAAATGTTGTAATAGAAATATTGTTATACATACATAGAACAATTTCATAATGTATAAATGCTACGAATAACAACTCTTGTTATAGAGAAAATATTGTTATAAAGCGACTCTACTGTATACCTTGAACGGTTTGACTTAAAGATTAGTACAGTCGACTCTCGCTATAACAACACCCTATAAAGTATCAAATTTCGCTTGTTCTAGCGAAAAACTGTTATGAAGAACAGACATTTCGATGTTAACAAATGGAGAAAGTTTTTGAGGGGAGCTTTTTTTGCTGCTGTTATAACGAGAGTACTGTTATACAGGGGACTGTTATAGAGGGAGTCGACTGTAGTTGTAATGTAACGCCCATAAAAATGATGGAAATTTACCTTCATTCTGGAAGTCCAAACTTATTCTGCAAATAATTTTATTTCTATATATACAAATAAAATTATTATTAATTACAAGTATACTAGAAATGACGACGGGAAATTTTGTGGGAAGTGTCCGGGCCACATTAAGGGTGTTTGTGATTATTATGCATTAAGAAAGTTTGGTAAACAAGGTAGTTCCAACGTTTATAAAGTTACTACAAGCTACACATAAAGGAAAGTGAAAGGCATTATTATGTATTCAAAACATTGTTCTCCATGTTAATACATATGTTTTATAACGTGACAAACCATATATGTACATATGCATATACGCGCTCATAAGTAATAAATTATTCCTATGCGCAACGAGAAGCTACATACACCTGAAATATATAATGTATATTGTATTGTCCAATATGTATATTGGCGCAAAATTTGTATTCATATCTCCCGCATCATAATCATCCAAAAAAAGCATGCTATGCCTATGCTACAAATTGTGAATTAAAATTGGCGAAATATGCGTACACACTAAAACGTATTATGTTACTAATTACTGCTTTGACTGTCCTATACGTAAGGTTTAATGCATTAATTTACACGCATTAAAGATATCAAAATTTACGAACGTTTAAAAAAGACAAATAAATATAGCTTGCCTTTTGAGTGTAAGTGTAGTCTGAAAAACGCTTGTCAATAGTCAAAATCAATTTTTCCCAGGCATGCACATGTGTGGACAATGAGGAGTAATTTCGTATTATTATTTGAGATTGACAATCATTCTGGATGAAATGTAACTTCAATGCATACATAATTACAGCCGCCAGCAATTCTGTTTTTCCAGGGAGGCGTTGGTATTGACTCTTATATTTTTCAAAGGAAATCGATTGAGGCCCAAACGCAAATTCCAAGGTTTATATACACAAGTATTGCGCGGTAACATATTTAGAAGGTCATGGAAATGCAAGGGATCCCACAAATTAAACTATATCCATTACTTTCACGAGAAACAAACAAAATATGAAGAAAGTTTTTTGTATAACTGACTGTTTTCATTTTCGTAACATTGCGAAAATAAAATTGCATTCTATTTCACAAGACATATCGTTTTTATTTGGAGGAATTGAAATTACTTTTTTGCAAGAAATCGATGGAGCCTCAACGGACCCAGAAAAAAGGTGTGCAAGGCAAAGCCAATGGCAATGGCTGACAATGCAAGGGATAAAGATGGACGATTGCTACTGCATAAAACGCAGTAGAAGCTCATGCAATAATAAATTGAGGTATAATTTAGGGGTTTCTTGTAGTAAACAGAATATAAATTAATGAATCCATGGCCTCTACAAAAGCGCGTGCATGCAGGATTTCATGCAATCTATATTGCAAAGAAATATTGATTGGGGCATGCATATACATAAATCGGTTATAATATTTTTTTTAATAATATACAACAAATTCACAAATTAGTATGTCACAGTTTTTTTAATTTAATAATATACAAAGCATACAGAGCAATGAGATGGGACTACAGGTATATGCTAAATTCTGGTGTATACCATCAAGTTATTAGAGTATATACATACTATAATTCTTCAACGTCCTTTGTTAGCTTCAGTACAAATTGGCGTATAGTATTATGCTTCAACGCTCAAATTTGATAATATAGAACATAGAATTATGCTTTAATCACCAAATCTGTTAATAGAGCACATACAATTATGCTTCAACGCCCAAACTTGTTAATATAGTACATAATCAAATGCTCAAACGCCAGAATTTGAAAGCTCCAACACACATTAGCGCATAATATTATGTTTTAACGCCCTTTGTTAGCTACAATACAAATTTGTTAGCTGCAATACAAATTTGTTAGCTTCAATACAAATTATCCCTACTCACAATGAGCGTCAAAGAATTGCTCACAATGATTTCAACCAACGTAAGAACCAAATGCTTGTCAAAGAAGCCCAATCCACCATTGCGAGTATAGAGAGGCCTGGAACATCGAAGAAATTTCTGAAAGCCGAAGGGCTCATCCCGTTTGCGCCAAGATTGAAGGAGCTCCAAACTCATCTCGTAATGTCGGGAGATGGTGGGCGTAAGGACCGTGAGCATGTAGGCTAGCCCCAGAGATGCAAATAAGGCTTTCAGAGAATGCGCCGTCACAGCCTGGTAGATGTTCCAGGTGAGGATGATCACCATACTCACAATGTACTGGAAATGAAAGCCTTTCCAAAGAAAGTCCCATTCCATTTGTAGGACTCGGAGCTGCGGATAAATTTTGGTGAAGATCCAGCGTTTTTGCTCGTCTCTGCCCTCGTAGAATTTTAAGCAGCTGCAATATTTGGAACACAAATTTGCTAAAACTTGCACGATGCTACTTGCCAAAAGGTTCGGAAAATTTATTTTAATTTGTGGCACATACCAAAGCATCTGTTGCATCGTTTTGATGTGATGCATTAGCATGACCTGCCATATTCCTATTGCGTTCCATTGCACGGACCAAAGATAGCCATGAAGGAGGGCCCATGGCAGGATTTTGACTTTGGGAATTTTCTCGCCCAACCCGAAAATCAGAGATGTGACTAAATAGGCTTTGTCTGGTCGACGGAAGAGGCGGATGAGATAGACGACCGTGACACCATTGGGCAGTGCCGAAAGCATCCTGGAAGCTTTCAAGGCCGTCGTTTCTATTTGTATCATCTCCTCCTGTCCTTCGTCACTCACAAATTGCCCGAGATATTCTGCAATAAATTGAAGTTTCTGTACACGTGAACGTTTAATGTAATGAATGTCCAATATAACGAACGTCTAATATAACGTTTATAGTGTAGGGAAATTCGTCAAACAGAAATGTCGTCTAATTTTACAATGAAAATAAAATGTTGAAACATCGGCCGGAATTTTGTGAAACCTGGCACTTTTGTTAGTAATTTATCCGGCTATATTGAGCAATTACAATCAAATTATTCAAAATGCACATAAATTTGGCGCCAACGTTTAAACTTAAATGGACTACCTTTTTGTGTAAATTTTACAAAATGGCGCCAGGAGTTCTACAAAATATGTTTGGATTCTAAAAAATACTTACCAGTCCCCACATTATTGTTCAATAAAATGAGCCGATTCATGTAATTGTGCATCTTTCCCGGATTGACCAAGAATATCTCCCGGTAAAGGGAGCCAATTTGCAGTACCGCCGCCACGTAAGACTTGAAATCCGTCATTTGTTTTGCCTGGAGGAACCGAATTCCAAGGAAACCCGTGTAGCTGGCGTACATCACTTGGTTAACCACGCAATGAAGCCTCTTCCACCAGCTTCCAGGCAGAGCCAGGTGGCGCCATCGTCGTTGTGGCTTGTATGGCGTCACCCCCAAAATGTAGCAGAAGCCAAATAACTTCAAGATATAATCCGTCACCCGAAATTGGAATCCCTGCCTCGTCATTCCCGATTGGTTTTGAAAGTTTGCCGGGAAAATTGAATTCACAGAAATATTTTTCTAGTCAATGGCCGATGCAACAAAAATTTTTCAATGACAACACCCATGTGTGTTGCCAGTGGAGTAACATTTCCTTGGCCTTCTCTTGGGCCGGTGTCGGGATAATAGCACACTTTTTCTTTCTAAGCTATTCATATAATGCAAGACATGTATTGAGGAATCAACGTATAAGGCTCCGGTTTTATTACACGAACGTTAATTAAAAAAGGAGCGCCTTGGGAAATATTGGCAAGCTAGTCAAATGACATGTTATTAAGTGGAAACGGGTAATCGTATATAGCGGGTGATTGCATGCATAACAAAGGTAATTAATGAACTCATACGCATTTAATGTTAAATGCGTATGTCAGGTTGTCGCAATTTTTTTCAATTTTCCCCGTAGGTATATATCGAAAGGATATTGGCACTACTTTTATGCATAATCGGAAATATAAGGCCGTTCACTTAGCGCGTATATGTATATTTGTTTTATAAATAGTACCCAAAATAATGATTGTATTGCAGGATTTATACGCTGAACTTTGTCAATCATGTTGACAAAGTTTTCTTGTAATTTATTCTGTATTATTTATACGTACAAAGCAGTTGTGATGTGTTATTAAATCATGTATTTATACACATATTTCCTTTATGACAAATCTGTGCTTGCAAATTTGAATCAGGCATTACAAATTTTAAATTGACAGTTAATTATCGAGTTATTCTCCACTGATAATAAATATCAACTTGGATTATTATTGAAAACGTGGCAGAAAGTTTTCGCAGCGAGGCTTTTTGTATCGAAGGTGAAGTACGTAACATGATCATCTCCACGCGGTCCTAATACATAAATTCATCTCCATTCCGCCAAAATAGCAAAACAGAGGAACGGCGGAATGGAGATGGCCAATTTACAGTGGAGTCTCTCTATAAAAAGCCTCTCTGTAGCAACATTTTCTATATAACAAGATATCTAATTCTCCAGTAGCATTTATGAATTATGAACTTGTTCTATACAACAATATTTCTACAACAACATTTCTCAGTATCAGTATATTTTCCCCCGCCCTTCACAATAGAATACAGTGGAGTCTCTATATAACAAGTTTGGAGGGAAGGGCGTAAAATGCGGTTACAGGGAAATGATGATATATACAACATTAAGTATGTACCTTATACGTACGAAGGGCGGAAAAAATTATGTTGCTACAGATAAATGTTGTTATAAGGAGACTTGTTATAGAGAGACTACATTGTACACGTGTTAGAAGTTCCATATACAGTGGACTCTCTCTATAACAACTCTCCTTATAACAACTTTGACTCTATAACAACTTTAGTTTTCAGCCCTTCGTATATATAGTGTACATATTAAATGTTTCCTATAACAACTTTCCCATGTAACAACCATTTTTGTTATGTTTTTTGGTCTCGTGAAAAATAAATTTATCTCCAGTCAACAAGGTTTTGTTTTGGTTTATAAATAAAAAAAACGGTAAAGAAATTTTATTCAAATAAGAGAAATAGTTTTGAATTGAACAGCAACAAATTTAAATTACAACTGAAAACGGACTCCTCTTTGGGGCTCGCAGGCCCATCCCTTATATAAAGGCTTCTCCTGGTAACAATGGGAGAGTCGCCTGACACTCACCGGAAATTCTACCCACATTCGGAGAATATTTCCTTAGTTTATGGCTTATGTTTATTACCTGGTTACGTACAAAGCATTATATTAAGACCTTTGACAGAACAATCTGTCTCTTACAGATAAAAACAATTCATAATAAGTTGAATTTAAAGAGAAAAAGAAGAAGGTAAACATTTGCCGGAAATATACGTAACCCATCGTACAATAAAATTAATTAAACTACGAATGTTTCCTTAAAAATGTGGACATTTATGATACTCGATCCCGAGCACGCAAGGAAACAAAAGGCACCTGGGCGGGTAAAATAAAATAAAAAAAGGTACAGAGACAGGACAGTTTGTTGATTTTGTCAACGCATCTGGCTATACAGATGGGGTCTTATGTGTGTGACAACAGTGAATTATATATATTCATGAGAGGGTATCACGGGATGTCTTAATTTCCGTTCCAAATTGAATAAAGTAATAAAAAAATAGCCGGAGTAACTGAAATGCTAGATCATTCCTAATCGTAGCCTTTTTCTCATCTTGTAGTCTCCTTTGGGGAACTTTGAGACTGTCTTTCCTTTCCCTTACATTTCTTTTACTTATATATATTATGCCTACTTACTCATCGTACCTGCTTATACATACACATCGTATCATTACATATACTTGATCCTCGATGCAGTTGACTCTCTCTATAACAGTCCTCAAATCAGCAAATTTTCCTTGTTATAGAGAAAAACCGTTAGAGAAGAAAAATATCCATGCCTCTGTAACACTAATGCACATATTAACTTTCGCACATCATACAAATGACCGCCACCTGAGATGCTTAGGTGTGCCGTTTTTAAACTACGGGAAGCCCGGTCTGCACATCTGAGTTACGGGAATCTTCAGTGAACACAAATGAGTTATGTGGAGCTGGATCTTACTCAACTGAATTAGGAAACACAGCTACCTCCACCTCCATACAAAGTTTTAATATTAATTTTAACCAATCTCACTAAATTATTATTTTAGTGAGATACACTAAATAATTTTAATCTAGCTTATGCAATTATTGTAATCTTAATTTTATTCCTCATTTACTTCTTTTTGCACTCACCCGAAAATTAAATATTTTATCAAGAAACTAACTGATTATAAGTAGTAAGTTGTTACAAAGAATATAATACAAACACTAAATGCCACAGAAAATATGAATTAACACTCTAAATATACTACACATATAATTGCACCTTTAGTATATATGATTTGGAAGAATTAAGGCGAAATAACTATAGATATATACATTATACAATATTTGTAAAACTTCTATTCTGGACGACCCAAAGCTTACGTTACGGGAAGTATATGGCGGTGAACTGTGGGGGTCTGTTCAAGGATGATGTCAATTATTAAATGTCATCATTAGAGGTCCCAATACCAATACGGTATACTCAAGCACTATTTAATCCTACTTTTAAAAAATGTTACTTAAACAAACGACAATATGTTAATAACTTTGTAAAAATTACTGCAATTATTCCATTTCTTTTTAATCTTTAATATAATGATACTGTAAGTATACACATTAATTTTAGCCATATTATTGAATTATACTGATTTAACATGTAAGACTTGTAATTTCGAAATGTAATGTAAAGCCGAAAGTTAAAATACGCAGTTGTAAGGGTCTAGGCCGAGATGCAACTGGATAAATAAACCGTATTATTATATTATAAGGGAGCCCGGTATAGAGATATACGACTGTACATATATTGTTTTCAATGGCTATAAATGGTATATGAATCATGGGGTCTTGTAAGGGATTCGAGACGAAATGCTGTCATTAATGCTCCAAAATTGTATCTATATTTAAAACATTTTAGTGTTTGGCATCCATATTTACAGCGTAAAGGCCTCAACCAAATATTGCAATATTTTTTTAAGCGTTGCGTTCTAGACGATGGCGCCAAATCAAATCGCAAGGAGTCCATTTGTTGAAGCCTTTTGAGAAGAGATAAAAAAGTATTTCCTAAAAATCTGCTTTAATGAAAAAAACTATTTTAACAGCATAAACAAAAGAGAAGAAAATCCTTGGCGCACAAATTTGTTTTATTCGTAGAAGTCTATTTCTGTAACTGATAAGAACGCGATCGTTTAACAAGAATTGTGCATATAAGTCTGAAATGCCCGATGAACAATTAGACGCGGCATAAATTTGTCAATAATAGTCACAATGCCATCGATACTTCAATATACGAGGGGCGGCTGAAAAGTTTTCCATATTGATATGAAGACGTACGAAATTAGACAAACCTATTATTGTTTCTCAATATAGTCCCCTCCTAGTTCAGCACACTTTGCCCATTTCTCTTTCAGACTGTCTTATCCTTCCAAAAAAAGGTTTTTTTTTTTGCTAAAAATCACTCCTGAGGGCACATGTAAAGTTAATTATCTACTTATGGGCAGCGATGTTTTTTGAATGTTAAGCAAAATAATAATTTCTGGGAGTTTTGACTTGGTTATAAGGCGGGTGAAACAATCCCGTGAATGCGCAATCGGAAAATATGAGACCAGAGGCATCCCCCGTGCGAGCCGTGCATTGTGGAGTAACAGAATTGAGATCCAATCCGGTCTCCTTTGAGCCGCCCTACATTTTCGCCCCCACACGTTTACTTGATGCTTAAAGTTTTAAAAGAATTATAAGGCATTGATTGTCGTTTTGTGAGGTAAACATTTTCAAGAAAGTTAACCCTTTGAATCCCAGAACCCGCCCAATGAACTTAAACCATTCCTTTTGAAACGGGCCCTTTGTTATACCTGGTGAAGCTAGTTCTAATTTTTTTCACCCATTACTTTACTTCGTAAATGGAAGCGGAGGAGTTTCGAAACATTGACGCTAAATTTCAATGAATTTCATTGGGTTGTTCTCTTTTAAAATATTAATATTCAATGTCACTTCTGATCTCTTTTTTGGTGAAATCTATTTTTTTTCTTTACTTTTTATTTTGAAGACCGCACTATTCGGCAGTGGTGAAACCTAAAGTACCAATATTTTGCATGCGCACATGTAAAGTGTTAGAGTTTACAGAAATACACAGGATTTTAATTCCCGACGTCGTTATCAAACGAATATGGAAAACTTTTCAGCCGTCCCTCGTAATTATATAAATACATTTTTAGAACTTAAAATAAAAGTGCTGAAATCCTGCTTGAAGCCAGCTAAGCATGCGACCTTTACACGAGTGTACGCCAGTATTTTATAGGTCCTGCGTGGCGGGATGTTTCTGATTACGACTACAGTGGAGTCTCTCTATAACAAGTCCCTTTATAACAACATTTCTCTGTAACAACATTATTTTTCTAGCCCATCGTACACGAAAGGTGCATATTTAATGTTCAATAAAACAACTTTTAACTGCAACAATATTTTTCGCCGTTCCCGTAAGAATTGTTACATAGAGACTCTTCTGTACTAAGGGCTATAAATGTGTATTGATATTCAAATGTAATGTTCCACGCTCCCGTTTGAAAATATGCGCTTTGGCCTGCTCAAACAAAAGCACATAAATTTACGTTACGGTGTTTTACGATATAACTGCTCCAAATTTTCCCGTGATTTAGTATCTTTCGTGGATTTGGCCAATTTGTGTAAAGCTAAGGGTATACAGGCATTGGTAAGCGTCGGCATGTAGAATGAATAACCACTTGTTATTTGCGCGTGCACGCTCAAAACGTTGGAATTTTCATACGTATTTTGCAAGCAAGAGTGTGGAGCTATATTCTGAAATATGTGAGCAAAAATCATTATTTCAGTCAATTACATACTTCCGTCTTACGATCGTGTGTAACCCCAGAAAAATTGATGACATATTTTTATTACGTTTCCTTATTGTATGGCAATTGTACCCGTGTCTCAAGTTCAGCCTTTTGGTATGAGCATTTGTTCCTTTGCTAATCTCATTTTTTATGAAATCGGCCTAACGGAGCCATGGTATCTTGTAAATCCTGGAGATTACCTCTCCTAATCGGAATCTTTGCCTTCTTCGTACATCCGAAAGCGGCGGTTCCCGTTCCGGATCAAACAACATTACCGGACAATGCAACATCTGGTATTACAAAAAAACAAATTTGTATATATATATATATATGTATTTGTTAGCTTTACGTATCGCAAATTTTGTACATACATTTTCTATATACCGGAACAGCTTCTCCAACAACTTTTTTAATTAACAAGTAGCTTCCAGATATTACCGTTCCACCAAACATATTTAGCTTTCTCCATTTGTGCTGGTTTAAATGTATGGTATTAATTTTTAGCAATATTGCAGATGATTTAAATGCAAATTTTCTTGAACAGAAACTACGCCACAAACCAATGATGCGACAACGGCTGCCGCTCTTCCGGGTAAGCTTATATCCATATATGCATATAATGCATATCTCTGTGGCAATTCAATGTCTATATAGTTTTATTGCAAATTTTCCTATGTTGTTTGTCAGACGCTGGAGGAAAGAGCGGTGATAGAAGCATGTACAAGGTCAGATACAGTCAACGACGCAAGCCCAAACCACGTAATTACGGCGAAGTTATCCGTAATTACGGCCTCGTAAACCCCAACTACGTCGACGTGAACCGTAATTATGGCGAAGTTAACCGTAATTACGTCGACGTTAATCGTAATTATGGCGAAATTAACCGAAGATATCGCCCACTTCCCGAGCCGCCTCACAAAAAGTACTACATCGTTCAACGAGATGGCGATAACCGGGACGCGCAAGCGTGGGAGCTTTATAATAGGATGATGGGCTACAATACTTTTGGAGGAATTAAAGGCACCAATCGCTACATTATTGTTGAAAGACCTTCAGGTCGGGATGATACGCCCAGGTATAATCCCTACACATACCAAGCCGACGACATTCTAGGTGGGTATAAATTCACCATTTATTATTTACTGTGAACAAATTTCCTGCTGTCCCAGATCTTCGGTCTATAAATGAATATTGTTGTCTCCAGACAAATACGCGGTGGAAAATTCCGGCAGATATGACGACGTTGATGTTCCCCTGGAATTGCTTTTTCAAAACGCGGCACAAAAGGGCGACGGAGACATGGATTTCATCGAAATTTCTCCCGATGCCGTTCAGCGACTTACCGGAAATGGGAAAATCACCAAGGACGCGGTAAAGGGCAAACATAATCCCGATAAATTTTGAATATTTTTGAAACCAGCTAAATTTGAAATGTCCTGGCAATGATCGCCACATATAGCTAATAATAACAAATTTTTGATACATAGGCAGAAACAAAAATTTTGAAAGTAGCCGCTATACTGGTGGACTCACTTTTGGAGTCGCAAGAACAAGTAAATTCCGTCATCGCCGGCTCCGGGAGCCAAAGTTTGTCCAATGCAATGGTGAAAAATATCCTCAATAAGCTCACAGCGACCAGCGGCTCCGTCTACGACGTCCAACAACAGTTCAAAATGTCTCCCTATAAATTCAACTTAATCTGTAGTCAATACAATTTGGATGTGGATGAACTACAGAAGGTCCTATACTCCTTCAAAGGTCCATACGGGAACATTAGACAATTCGCAAATCCGGACCACATCCCGGATTCTGCCGTAAATTTTGTCCAGCTGTCCGTCGCCGGAAACCAAGCCTCCGACAGCAGCAAGAACATCCTAAGTCAATTGAAGGAACTGGAAACCGGGCAAACGGCCCGGGGTGAAGAGGTCCGGAAGAAATTTGAGCGTTTCCTCAGCTACATGGATCCCGCCGCGAGCAGCACCATCATCCTAAATAAGGCGACGCTGAAGCTGGCCAAAATCCTCCGCCAACCTGAATTAGGCGGAGACTCCAGTGCACTCAATATCGAATTGATGAAATCCGATTCCGTCAAATCCAATCCTTTCAAACGGAAGCTGGCGAAACTTTTGAGCAGCAGCGGCGTCTCGCAGGAAGGCATTCCCAGTGAACTTCAGGATTTGGCGGAGCGATACAAGCGTCTCACGCCCTCCGAGAGGAACGTCATCATTGCCATTCTCCAAGCCAAGCAAAAGTCTCTGGAAGAGGCCGACAGAGAAACATATAGAATACGGGAATCCTCCAGCGATGACATCAATACTGTCCATCAGAAGCTCGAATTTTTGGGTGACGTCCGTGGCCGGGACCGCCAACGGGTCCTGTACCGTCTCAACCAAATTCCCCAGGAGAATCGCCCCCAATTTGTCACTCTAATCCAGAACTTGTACATCATCTCTAACCAGCAGGAGAATGAAGCGGACACCGACGTGGATGTGCAGGATCAAGAGCCCCAGATCTCCACCCAGATCCAGCAGTATCCGGAAAAGTCGGACGACGACGGCGAGGAGCAACTCCTCATCCAGTACGCCAACGTCCGGCCACCCCCGCCCCCACCCACCACACCCCCGCCTCAGGACAATACCTACGAACTTCTGGGGAGGATCGAGAGTCTGCCCATTGAGGAGAAACTCCGGATTCTCAAGCTTCTCCAGGACGGACAGGGCGGACAAGTAAATGCGCCGGCGGCTGCGCCAAATCCTGCGCCACAGATTTCCATCACAGAGAACAAGCAAATCACTTTCATCCTCCAACAATTGCCCCCGCAGCAACAGACACAAGTTAACCTTCTTTTGCTTGGCGAGCAACTCACCGAGGAGCAGAAACAGGAGCTGGAACTCCTGATGCAGGCAAGGAAGGCGCATGGGACGGCAGCGCCCGCAGTCATTCCGCCGCCACTACCGCCGCCACCTCCGCCGACGCCAATCGCAATTCCAATAGCAACAGCGCCACCTCTGCCTGTGCCAACGCTTGCGCCAACCACAACGACGACAACGCTAGCGCCAACCACAACGACGACAACGCTAGCGCCAACCACAACGACGACAACGCTAGCGCCAACCACTACCACTACAACGTTAGCGCCAACAACGACTACAACACTTGCGCCAACCATTGCTACTATTACTCTTGCGCCAACCATAGCGCCTGCGCCTTTCCCAATCCTCCCCACACAAGTACCACAAAATCTGGTGCATGTAAGCAAGGACGTACTGATGGTATTGTTCCTCCAAAGAGGCGCGCCTGACATAAACGTCCGAGAATTCTTCATTCTCATCCAGGGACAGCCGAGACAGGTTCAAACCAGGGAGGAAATGATCTATTACCTGAGACCCCAAATCCAAGTGATCTTCCTCCGGAGGAATTCCCCCGACTTGGCAAGGAGAATCCAGGTGATATTGAAACCGAAAGAGGACCTCGGGATAGACAACTGCATGCCCGGAAACACCAACGGGATCATGCCAGCAGGGGAACATGGGAAAATCGTGATTGTCTTCCGCCGGCGCGTCAATGGGACGAGAAATCCCGTTGGAAAGGAACATGTTATTGTGCTTTCGAGGAATGACATTCTCAACCACGATAAGGATTACCTGAGGGCGCTCCTCCATAATCAGGGACGGGGCTGCTCGACTAACAATGAAACTTCTGGAACTACCACTCCAGCGCCTCTAGCGTCCACCGCCAGGGCGCCCTATGCAAACACCTTGCCTCCAACCTCCACCCCAGCAGCAACAATGCAAATTTCGACGGCATTACCAGCGCAACAATCCTCCACAATGCGTTCAACAACCCCAAAAATAGCTTCTACCTCCCCACCAGAATCAGACGACAAAGCAGCCATTGCTAGAAGCACGACTCCCAAACCGGAAAGTGAGAACACTGTCGCCATTGCTAAAAGCACGACTCCCAAATCGGAAAGTGAGGACACTGCAGCCATTGCTAAAAGCACGACTCCCAAACCGGAAAATGAGGACCGCGCAATCATTCCTACAAACTCGACTCCCAGACCAGAAAATGAGGACAGTTCAACCACTGCTGCCAGCACGACGCCCAAACCGGAAAGCGAGGACATGCACAAAATTCTGGAGAAGTTGCGGGCCGCCATGAGGCACGAAACGAACTTCGAAGGATCCTTTTCTTGGGATGAAGTTCACGTTCGGCTAAATGGGAAGCTTCACCATGTTCAAGAGGGGGATCCAGATGCGTTTCCGTCACCTCCGGCAGGTAAACCGCGAGCTGCTAAGCCAGCAAAAGGGGCGCGTAAGAAGAAGAATCGTCCAACGCCAGCACCTTCGGCGGTCCCAGCGTCACCTACAGCGACGGCAACAGATCCAGCGCCACTTGCAGCGACACCAACAGCTTCAGCGTCACCTGCAGCGACTCCAATAGCTCCCGCGCCACCTGCAGCGGCGCAACAAGCTCAGGCACCACCTGCAGCGACGCCACAAGCTCCAGCGCCACCTGCAGCCACAACAACAGCTTCAGCGCCACCTGCAGCGACTCCGATAGCTCCCGCGCCACCTGCAGCGACGCCACAAGCTCAGGCGCCACCTGCAGCGACGCCACAAGCTCCAGCGCCACCTGCAGCGACACTACAAGCACCAGCGCCACCTGCAGCGCAACCAATAGCTCCTGCGCCACCTGCAGCGACACCAATGGCACCTGCGTCACATGATACAAACACCCCCGGGCCAAGCGCCCAATCGGATCCCGAGTATAATCCGGACGATGACGATGACGCGGATGCGGGAGATGATGACGGATTTGAATAGAGCTCCCAGTCAAATACTTAATCATAGTAATAATCTATATAAACCACTCGGTCGTGTTTAATTCCATCTACGCATCCTGTGTTTGGATCCATGTAATAATAAGTTGGAAATTTTCAATTCATTTCGATTTATTCAATGCATCGATTCGAACTTTTAAATTACTATAGCTGTAGTTTCCACCGTATTATATTGCCCCGTGCAATAACAACTATAACCAGTTGCTTCTGACGCTGCCTATACACCGCATGGGAATGTTTACGCATAGCATGACATTTTTTTCGTGTATATAGATAACAAATACTAATTCAGCATTCAAATCAAAAAATTTATGAGCCGCTTGAATTCTCTTTGGATTTAGCTTTTGTTTTACGATCAAGTTTAAATACTCCACACGCATTGGTTTCCTGCCGACGCAATGGCACCTGGAGGTGACCTTGATTCAACCTTGACAATTTTCTTTCTAGTATCACTCATGAAATTGGTGCATTTGACGACAACATTAAATTGTTATTTACCAATAATGGGAATAATGAAATTTAATATACACATTTATATATGTAGTTATATAGGCACTATCGCTAAAGCAGTAGGCACAAGATAGAATAAAGGAGGAATACTTAGGAATTCGCAACTAAAAAAGTCACCGTTTGCGTAATAATAATGCCCAACAAGGTCAGGATCATCTCCTTATCTACGACATAGCATCCACCCATGGAAATACTGATATTTTTAAGAGCAAAGGCCTTCTTTTTGAACCATGCTTGCCAGAGACGCCCATGGATTTTTGGAGCCTTCCGACGCCACTCATCCGTGACTTTGGCACTCCGATTATGGATCTCTGCCAGGAGAGAAAACAGAGCGAGGAGAAAGGAAATGCTGACGATGGCCAAATAGCCTAAAGCCCCAGCTCGTGTTCCTTCCATGCGAATACCGCCGTAGAAGCAAATGACAATCCATACGACGAGTGTAAATTTTATGGCTGGGAGCAAAAAGGAGCAGTAGATGGAATTGAATCTCTTGATAAGCATATACTGGGACGTGTAGAGTAGAAATTTATCATGGGAACTGCTGAGCATGCCCTCGGTAATTCTTTCCCCGCTCGAATTTCCTAGTAACTCTTTGAGAAGAACCAGCTGGGGAGCGCAGACGGACATGGCGCTGAGGGTGATGATGAAGGTGGAGGCGTGGAAAAGGAACATGGCGTGGGCGGTGAAAGAGGTCAAAAATAGACGGAGGGCCAAGGGCAAATTTTCTGGATCCGAGGATATGATGGACACCACTTGATCCGGGGATCGGGGGTGAAGCGCTCCCATTATAACAATGAAGATGGCGGCAAGATTTGAGACGTAGTAGGTTGACGCCATGCAAAGTTCCACCATTTGAGTTGCCTTCGGCGTTTTCACGGAGGAATGCACAAATTTATCTGGAAAACATGGCAGTGTGTACTAAGACATTTGTTGTTAGAACAATTGTAATTAATTTGCTACACCAATGGAAAGCCTTGGGCAAATTGTAGCTTCATTTTCAAATTATATTTTACTTTTATTTAAATTTAAAATAATTTAAGCGTGATTGCTGAAATTTTTGCAGCGCAAGTCTATGTTCCATAGTTTTATATACTGGCATTTTTTATCTATTTGCCCAACTGCAGCGCTAGTCCTAAATAATTGCAAATTTGGCGCCAAAATCGGGGGATGTTAATCATATATTAGGTTAAAAGTTCCAAAATGGTGTTCATTTGCCAAAGTTTCCAGAGAAAAATTCGAAAATACTCATTCAATGTGGCCTCCGCCAAAAAACAGCTGCAGTTGGAGTAAATTGATTTCAAATTAAAAATCCCAATTTAAAAATATTCACATAATTCGTTAACAATTAACATAATTCGTTTTGTAATTTGGTTTTCCTTCAAATGTAGAAATGATACTTTCCTTTATACATTTTTTACATTTTTGAGCTACATTGCATCGTTAAAATTTTGTACCTCATGATTTAAATATTCTGAAATTTTGTTGAAATTTTAGTACATTTAAAAGTACATTTAAAAATTATTAATGTAGCTTTAAAATAATGCATAATCATTTAACTGTAAAACCAATTTGTTTCCTGCAACACTTTTGCTTATCCAAAAAAGTAATCATAAAATATACAATATATACATATAATTGATCATGTATTTATCTACCATTTAACTAATTGTAAGTGTATACGAATTTGATTTTGTAATATACAAAAAAAGATATCTATAGCCTTTGAATTGTATTCTGATTAATTCTAAACCAGATCTTAGCGTAATTATAAGCATGACCATCGCCATAGGTTAATACATATACCAAATACACATACCAAATGCATATACCAAATGTTTACTTGTCCTTACAAATGCGTACCTGTAACCATTGTGGTAAATGCGATGTTAGCATTGGTAAAATCCGCAATATCCTCCCTAAAGACAATCACCGTCAAGTGGAGTAAACATCCCAAGAGGTGATAAACGGTGGGGAACCAAATGTATATTCTGTGGAAGCTGTTCGCAGCCGGATCAGTCACCGTTTGCATGCAGCGGACGCATACAAATGCGGTGTAACCAAACGCCGTCATAATATTACAGAACCAAATCCGGCGTTCCCTCCGCCCAATGAGACAAACTCTATTCTCCCGCTCGTTCCATCTGTACGGCTGAGCATAGATTTCAGAGCCGAAGGTGAAGGATTTCACCAAGATTTTTATAATTTTGGACGTGAGCAATACATTTGGCGCCGGTGGTTCCTCTGTATAAAATTTTGCAATGTGCCACTAAAAATTTGCAAGTATAATTTTGGAATGCATGACGTTTCAAGCGCTCCATGCGAAAACACGTAATAGAGGAAAAAATTTATAAAAACGAACTTACCGTCAATTTTCATGGATTCTCCTGTAAAAATTTCAATTTGGCGTGCCATGAGACTTCCAAAACGTTAGTTGCACAATGACAGAATGAAGTTTGTATACGTGTTGAAAAAACTCAAGACTGCGTACGCTTGGCTTCTGGTCGGAATCTGATGCTTTTTTAGATAAGAAACAGCAATACAAATTCACCCAAAATTGTGCCATTGTAAGGGAAAACATGTGCTAAAATTGCTTTCGCGACGCAAATTTCCTTTCTTTTTGACAACTATTATTGATACTAATTGCTAAATTGACGTTGGTGTTATTTCATAGTACGGTTTGATGATCGGTTTGACATGCAGGATAAAATTAATTGCTTACGGCCTTTCATTTGTGGCTTGAAATAGAAATCCGCGCGTGTCCTCCGACTTTCACTGACAAGCCATGTATATTCTATTGCGTGTATTCTATTGTGAAGGACGGGGAAAAATATATTGTTACAAAAAATTATTGCTACAGGATTATTGTAGTACAGAACAAATTCATAACATACAAATCGGTGGAGTATAAAATCTTGTAATAGAGTAATTATTGCTATAGAGAAACTCCAGTGCACGTGTATTAATTGCATTTACTGGATACGTAATATGTAATAAAATTGTATGCCCCAGTGGACAAAATGCACTGAAAACAGAAATGATCCGAAACAGCACTTTCTCCATTACAAATTTGTATTCACCCATAAGATCGCTAAAATTCTAGGAATAAACTATCAAAAAGGTCACGGTTTGACTAACGACAATGTTCAGTAAGGTTAGAACCATCTCTTTGTCCACAACGTAGCAACCGCCCATGGAAATGCTGGTCTTTCTCAAGGCGAGGGCTCTCTTATGGCACCATTTATTCCGGGTAATTCTATGTCCTGCACCAATCCTTCGCCATGCATCAACCACTTTGGCACTCCGTCGATGGATTTCCGCTAAGAGAGAGAACAAAGCCAGAAGGAAGCTCACGCTGAAGCATGCCAGATATCCCAAAGCTCCCGCCTGCGTTCCCTTCATTCGAATTCCGCCATAAAAACAAATGACTATCCAGACGACCAGCGTGCACTTGACCACGGGAAAGAGGAAGGAGCAGTATATGGAATTAAATCTATTCACTAGCACAGAAAGGGCGTTGTAGAGCATAAATTTGTCCTGGGCGCTCTTGAGCTTTCCCGCAGTGACGCGTTCTGCATGGGAAGTTCCCAGTAACTCCGAGAAGAGGGCCAGCTGGGGAGCGCAGAAGGACATGGCGCTTAGGGCGATAATGTAGGCCGAGGCGTGGAAGAGGAACATGGCGTGGGCGGTGAAAAACGGTGAAATAAGACGAAGCGCCAGTGGCTAATTCTCTGGGTGTGAGGACATAACGGACGACAATTGATCCGGCAAATCCGGTTGTAACGCTCCCATTGTCACAATCAAAATCAAGGCAGGATTTGTAACGTAGTATGTAGACGCCATGCTTAGCTCAACCAATTTAGTTCCCTTTGGCGTGTTGGCTGCAGGCTGCACAAATTTTTCTATAACCAAATTTTGCAATTGTCAACCCTGTTTTTCCAACGAATTTTCACTTGTAACGGAGAACAATTTTTGGCATTTGCCGGCAGACATTTTTTTATCCCGAAATTTTTCATTATACACATACATACCCCAAATGCTTGAGGGTTTAATTTAATTCATGAGACGAATAATTTAAGCTGATTGACGGCTAACTTTCAACAGTATACTGCAATTGGTGATATACATATGCGGTTATTTATTGCGGTTTTTGTGCGAATCATAAATTCAGAGTCGACTGCCTTTATAGAAAATAAATTAATTTTAAATTTGACGGACACAACCTTCCCGTTAAGACACCAAGCAAATTGTAGCGGCACCTAAAATGTGTACAAGGACACCCTCTAACCTGCAACATCTCTATAGTTACGCAAATATTGGCGTGGATAAAATTTCCTATCCAAATATTTTTCTATCGCAAGATGTTTCATTATGGAGTTGTCACACTATCATTTAAAGACCAATTATTCTTTATTCGCCCAATCCAAATAGCATAACTGTCTATATAGAATACTCTACTATATAGTACAATAATACAGTTTTGCGTATATACATACTAACTACGAAGCTATGAATTGGAAAATTTTACGTCACAAATTTACATTTGGATATCACAATTTTAAATTTGGATATCACAAATTTACGTTTGGATGTTACCAAATTTAGTAATACAATCTTACTTGAAACGTCCCTGGTAAAATTCATATTAACGTTGGTAAGATCTGCAATTTCTTCCCTGTAAAGCGCCAATGTGAAACGCAATAAGCACCCCAGCAGATGGTACGCTGATGGAAACCACATGTAAATTTTGTGGAAGCTCTTGGCATCCGGATCCGTCACCGTTTGAATGCATCGGATGCAGACAAATAGGGTGTAGCTAAGCGCCAGTGTGACATTGCACAGCCAAACCGGTCGTTTCTGCATGCTGGCAAGTCCAACTCTCCGATCAATGGCGTCCCATTTGTAGGGGTTGGCGCAGATCCAAGAGCCAAAGGTAAAGGCTTTGTTCAGGAACTTTGTAATTTTGGGCGTTATAAGTACATCGGCCGACGTGGTCGCCTCTATATTAAAAAACCAGTTTCAATCAGCAGTTTCAAAAACAATTTAAAAACAAAAACAACCTTTGTATGTAACTATTACATTTTAATTTAATTTAATTCACATGCGACACAAATTTTGTGCAAACATGGAGAAATGTAAGGCTTGCCTGGAATGATTTTCATGGTGCGAATAAATTAAATAAACGGAATTTTATATATTATAGTATACGTGTCTTCAAAATGTATTTTAATATATAGTGAAGTGTCTAGAATTTAGACTAGAAATTCATTGCATAACCAAACGTATTCCAACAAAATTCAGCTATGCTCTGCATACTTCCTCATGTATTTGACACGAAAATCCATTTTTAGACATTGTCAGAGCAATTGTAGGTTCTGACGCAAATACTCGAATTGCCGTCAGCACGTAACATTAGATGGTGTTATCATTGGTATATATAAATAGACTAAATTGATGTCCAACTTTGAATGTTCTATTGTCGTTGATAGTGTGTAACGTCCATTATGTTGTTTTTGGTTTGATTGACAACGATGTTCAGCAGGGTTAGAAGCATTTCCTTATCGACAAAGTAAAAACCATCAATGGAAATGCTGGTCGTTCTCAAGGTCAGGGATTTCTTATTGAACCATTTATTCCGGGCAATTGCATTCCTAGTATCTCGCTGCACACCCGGAGTCCACCATTTTGGTACTTAGAAGATGTCCCAAAGCCCCCGACTGCGCTCTCGCCGTCAAAATGTACATGTTAATGTAGTATAAAATGCCAAAGTGTATGATGATGCAATCGAAATTTGATGATGCGTAAGAGTAACGGCAATCTTTAAATATAAGAGTCATGTGATACCTCTCTTTGTGGAGAAGATGAGAGGTCCAAGCTTTGTCAACAAGTACATAAATCCAAAATACACAGATACAAATATAAAAAACGATAACGAGACTGGTGGTTTTCCAGACTTTGCACAATAAACTGGCGATCCATACAATTGAGTGCGCATTTATCCAGGACTTATCTCTCACATGCAGCTTGTATATATTTTGTCTATTTACTATAGATTAAGTGTCAATCACATGGTTTTATCATTTCCAATGGAAAGAGATTCTCACAGTATAAAAACGCTGGCGGGATTCTAAGGCTCCAACACTCTTGATAGAAGCGAAAAAAGAAACTGGATAAATAACGAGAAATTTGGGGTCGATTATTTTCCAATCAACGTTGCCTTCTTGTTTTTGTTTCATACAAAGAAGGAAAAACATTGTCCATGTTGAATTTTTTTTCTTCTATTTTCCCAATTGCACAACAGACGACTTTCGCAACTTTCGGGTGACGCTGGCGGAATTTAGAGGTTCATTCGCAAAATTTCACTGGACTATAGCTAGAAGGTAACAGTGTGAAAAAATGACAAAATATGGACTTTAGACGTTAAGGAAACATTTATTAAAATTTTTAAAGCTAATTCAAGGATGCAGTAAAAACTACTTTGAATATTGGATAGTCATCATCCAATAAATACTTGTGGATTACGTGCAGATTTCTGATTCTTTATTTGCTCTCCATTCCAGAATTTCACGAACACACTGAGGAATTCAGAGATGGCGCTAGAAACGGCGGCCCTCCTCCTCGTCTTTGTCCTGTCCATCCTGGGATTTTTCTTCCGCGGAAAGAAGCATGAGAGACTTCCACCTGGTATAAAATACATACATAAATAAATATTAAAAACGTCAGTGAAAGTCAAGTATATAAATGCGAAACCTTTTATTTATTCATGTTCCCAAAGATATTCCAGCAACCTTAAATTTATTTAATTAAGAATAAACCCAATATGCAGAAATAAGTCTACCAGACTACAAATTTATATCCTGTATTTCAATGTTTTAATACGTAAAATTGATTTTAAAAGGACCCACGCCAATTCCTATCCTCGGAAATCTCCATCTGGTGAAAATCAGCCCGCATTTGGTGTTTGCAGAGCTGCGTAAAAAATATGGGGATATTTTCAGCTTTAAATTCGGAAGCTACCCGTGAGTTCTTTCTTCCCCTTTTCCATGCATTTATAGTTTGTATATTTGTGTTATACATTTCAAATTTAACTTAGTTAATCCAATGTTGTAAAGCGCACTTTTCTTATTGCAAAATTTTAGTGGAGTTATTCTCTGCGGTCCGCAAATCATACGGGAGGCCATGAACGAAACAGCGTTTAGCGGGCGGCACACGGAGACTGCAGCTTTCCCCAGACGAGGAGGTACAAATTTATTGGCATTTTCATATTCTAGCTCACACAAATACTAGTTTACGAACGGCAGCGCATTATTTTTGTTTGAATATGTATAAAGTGTAAATTGTTGCTAGAGCATTTAATCATGGATTAATTACTGGGTACTCTTGGACGACAATGTTTTGTACCAAATATTTTGTATGGTATAGGCGTGGGAATGAATGATGGAAAGGAATGGGCGGAGCAGCGGCGGTTCACCCTCAAAACACTCCGGGATTTTGGTTTCGGTAAAAAGTCCGTGGAGACCCTCATAACGGACGAAGTGGAACAGCTGGTAGAGACCTTCAAAAAGTCCTGTGGGACACCCAACGATTTGCAAGGGACCTTTAACGCCGCCGTCCTCAATACTTTGTGGTCAATGATTGCTGGAGAGCGTTTCAATCACGACGATCCACGACTTACAAAGCTCATCACGTTACTCAATATGTAAATTTTGCAGTTTTACCATTTTTTTCTTTTACTTTCAATATTAATAAACTGCACCCATATAATTCAAAATTTGGAAAATTTTAGGAGTGTCAAGACGGAAAATCTGACGTTGTTGGACAAGCTTTCCTTCTTCATTACGTGGCTCCATCCACTCCGGAATAAACTTCCCAAAGGCAAGGAAGTGGCCATGTTCTATACGGAAACCCAGAAGATGCTCCAAGATGTGATTGAGCGGCACAAGAAGACCATTGAGAAGGATCAAACCCGGGATTTCATTGACGTTTATTTGCAGGAGATGGCGAAGGAAACTGCTGTTAATACGAGCTTTTCAAGGGAAAATGGAGGTATGCACTAGACTTTTTTTTAATTCATCTTACATAATAATCTTCAAATGAAAAAACCCAATTTAAAACTGATTTTAATAATAATTATTTATCTGGTACAAAATTTGTTGATATAATATTTAAATTTTTATTTCGTGTGTTAGAACGTAATTTGCCGATTGTCCTCTTTGACCTGTTTATCGCCGGAACTGAAACGACAGCATCGACTTTGACATACGCCTTACAATATCTGACATTAAATCCGGAAGTTCAGGAGAAATTGTACGAAGAGATTAAAAGCGTCGTTGGCGTGGAGAGACTTCCAACGTTGGCGGATCGGCCCAAGTATAAATTATTTTTGGATCTTTTCAGATTTAGTTTATACATAATGGCATATGTTATATGCAACGAATTTATTGTGTCTTAATCCTATTTGTATACGCAATTTTTCGCAGGTTACCCTACGTTGAAGCGACAATCTACGAAGTAATGCGCATCGCCAGCCTGCTGCCTCAGAGTGTGAATCACAAGACGATTGAGGACACAAATTTCCGCGGGTACTTCATTCCCAAGGACACGATCGTGATTCCAAATTTGTTTAGTGTCATGATGGATCCAAATATTTGGGGGGATCCGGAAAATTTCCGTCCCGAGAGATTCTTTGGAGCGGATGGGTCCTTGCAGAAACACCATGAAGCCCTCCTGCCCTTTGGCATAGGAAAGCGAGTTTGCTTGGGGGAAACACTGGCTCGGGATCAGCTCTTCCTCTTCCTCACAATACTGACCCAAAGATTCAGTTTTAAGGCTGATCCCAATTCACCACCTTTGAAGGTGGAATATTTTATCACTCCAGTGATTTTGTCTCCAATTCCGAAGAATTTGTTGCTGCAAGAGCGGACTTCTAGTTAGTTTAAATTTGCACATTTCTCCCACCTGTACGTCCTCGCAGTTACATTATGTGTACAGACGATGGGCAGAATAGTTTGCAGTGGTGGGCAAATATTATAATCAAAACGGTGTGATTAAATTAAAATAAAATTACAGTGGAGTCTCTACATAACAGCACCCCTTATAACAGCATGTTCTGAATAACGTCAGGAGATTCGCCGCACCTTGCACATGGAATGCATATTAATTTTGTTCTCTATAACAGCATTCCTTTTATAACAGCAAAATTTTGGGTTCCCTTGGAAGCTGTTATATAGAGACTCCACTGTAGATTAAAAGTGAAACCAAATTTATTTAATAAATTTATTTATTTAATGATATGGTGGTTATAAGTTTAGACAATAATCGTTTGATTCACTTTGTATATTGTATTGTATACATAACACACCTATCAAGGTTGAAGTACATGTGTCTCACATGTGTTAACAATTCAGATGTTTTTTTATTTACAGCTGTATTGGGAAATAAATTAATATGAACAATTTTAATTTAAACATGTATTTCCTTTAAAAAATATTTGTTGGAATAAATAGTATTACAATTACAGAGCTTTTAAAGCTGACTGCTTCTACCTACCCGATAGATTTAGCTCAATAGCATTGGAACAAGTTTTAATTTTTCCGGGAAATAAATACAATTGTTTCTTTCTTTTGGTAAGTCTCCAACCATATTGTGTCTGCAATAAAATGTTTTTTGGCTCCAGAATCAAATATCCAAGCGTTATGATGGATATTTTTCAATTCTTCTGTACTAAAGCGTAAGTGTTAAAACAGTTTCATGGTGGCCATTAGACGGTCACCGGATCAACTGCACGTATTTACTTTTTTAAAGGGCAATGAATTGTAACTGAGGAAGCTGCAGCATTGAAATTATTTTGACCTCCGGTGTTGTTTCCGAAGAAATGCTTCTTCCCTTCATATGGCTTTGCGGGCTCCAATTCTACATCTATATTCACTTTTGCATATCCTCTTTTATGTTTTTGTACCCACGTGTCTGATGACATTTACCATTGCAGTTAAAACATATTGTTTCACCTTCACTTAGGAAATACTGCTGCGCCAGAGAATCCCTAAGTGGGATTGGTATTCTGACTCTTATTATATTACAGAAATTATGAAGGCTTTTCGAGGTTTATTCAGTATTATTATTTCCCTGTTGCACTACGTTATTGTAGTTGTCTTCGTTGTTTTCTGGTTATACGGAGTATTATTTAAGTCGCTGAATTAGCCCACTGTGTACTTTGCCTCCTTTATCGGACCTTCTAGCTTCTTGCATTTCACGTCAATACGACATTTCATCGATTCAATTCGTAGTTCTTTGGCTTCTTTAAATTGTACCAAGAGCCTAACAGATATTGATATTTGGATTTTATATCTTCTGGCTTGAGTCGTAGAAAACAAAGAGCCTAACATATTTCTCACCTGTAAAGGCTGTCCTAATGCCGCATGCTTCAACTGGTTGCATTCCATCTCTTTGAGATACATACTGACCAGCTTGAAGTCTGTGGTTTTGACCACGTTCATTTCTATCGTAATTCCATGGATTGTCTGTTGATCTATTCGTAAGATAATTTCTCCCAATGGATGCCAAATCCCATAAAATCCCATATTAACTTTAGAACATGTGTGGAAAGAATATTCGTCATTACTATTAGCAGGTGTTCAGTATCAAGCGTTAATTTCTTTATAGCATTTTCTGGCACCATACCACTTCGCTCAAATCAAATGCATGCCCACCAATTACGAGCTATCGCTGTAGTCAATCATGGTAATCCTAGGTTTCCTGCAATTTTTCCTTTCCACTCTTCTCCACCAATTTTGGTTTGTAGGGGTTAGTCGTTAGTACGATCGAATGTATTACCGGTAACGTTAGGAAATTTTGGAATTTTTAACTTGTTTTGAAATTTAAAATGAGGATCTACATGTGTGCAGCTAAACACATAATATAACACATGTAAAGTAGTACATGTTAATACAGTGTAAAATAGCTAACAATATGATGACGAAATGGAAAGGTGATGATAAATAAGCGTACCGGCAGTCTGAAAATACGCGAGTCATGTGAAACAACTTCTTCTCTTTGTGAAGAAGTTGAAAGGTCCAAGCTTTGTCGTTTGAAGCTTTGTCAACAAGTATGTAAATATAAAATACGCATACATACATATTACACATACATAAAATAAATAAATAAAAAATAAACCGATAACAAGACTGGTGGCTTTCCAGACTTTGCCCAATAAACTGGCGTTTCCTGCAAATGTGTGCACATTTATCCAGAGCTTATCTCCCATATGCAGCTTTTATACGTTTTCTCTATTTACTATATATATATTAAGTGTCAAGCACATGGTTTTATCATTTCCAATGGGAAGAGATCCTTATACAGTATAAAAACGCTGGCGGGATTGTAAGACCTGCCCAAGCCGTTTGACAGAAGCGAAAAAAGAATCTGGATAAAGAATTAGAAACTTGGAGTTGATTATTTTCCAGTCAAGGTTACTATCTGGTTTTTTCCATTCAAAGGAGGGAACAAAATTGTTCATATTGAATTTTTCTTCTCCGGATTTTCCAACTGCATAATAGACGAGGATCACAACTTTCAGCTGACGTTGACGGAATTTTGAGGTTCTGCATATTCATTCTCAAAATTACACTGGACTATAGATAAAAGGTAAAATTGTTGAAAAAATACGGCATTTGGATTTTTAGGAAATATATATTATTCAACATTTTATAACTAATGCAAGGTTGCAGTAAAAAATGAAATTCATTACGGATATTCATCATCAAATAAATTAATATACTTGTGTATTACTTGCAGATTATTCCTCCATTTCTGATTTTTTTTGGGCTCTACATTCCAGAATTACATAGAAACAGCTTGAGGAATTCAGTGATGGCACTCGAAACGGTGGCCCTCCTCGTCCTCTTTGTCCTCACCGTCCTGGGACTTTTCTTCCGGGGCAAGAAACATGAGAGACTCCCACCTGGTACAAAATACATATAAATTAATTGATATTCAAAATAATTGTCAACGTCACCTAATAATTAATAATTGTTCGTCACTTAAGTAAACTATAAATCCAAAAGCTTTCGTCTATTTATTTTTCCAAAGATTTTCTTTTCTTCAATTTATTCTATTCGAATTGTCTTCATTCGAATATTTGAAATCTAATAATAATATGCAGAAAAAAGTCTATCCTAATACAAATGTATATCCTATATTTTAATGCATATACAATTGATTTCAAAAGGACCCACGCCAATTCCTATCCTCGGAAATCTCCATCTGGTGAAAACCGGGCCGCATTTGGTGTTTGCAGAATTACGAAAAAAATATGGGGATATATTCACCTTCAAATTCGGAAGCTACCCGTAAGTTCTCTCTTCCCGTTTTCCATGCATTTACTTTGTATATATTACAAATTTGAACAAATAAATTTATATTTAAATTTACATTATTTATATAATAAATTTATATTTAAATTGGCTTTAAATTTGTATAAATATACATACTTTTGCGTATAATTAATTAATTAAACTGAAAAAAGCTTTTTTTTTATTGTAAATAGTGGAGTAATTCTCTGCGGCCCGCAAATCATACGAGAGGCCATGAACGAGATGGCATTTAGTGGGCGGCACGAGGAGACTGCAGCTTTCGTCAGAAAAGGAGGTACAAATTTATTGGCGTTATCATATTCTAATATGCACAAATACGACTTGAAGAACGCCAGTACATTATGTCTGTACAAATACATGTCAAGAAGAAATTTCTGCTGCAACTAATTCATTTACTAATTAATTAATGGAAACTCTTAGACGGCAATAATTTGTACTGATAAATCGGGTATAGGCGTGGTAATGAATGAAGGGAAGGAATGGGCGGAGCAACGGCGGTTTACCCTCAAAACACTCCGGGATTTCGGCTTCGGTAAAAAGTCCGTGGAATCTCTCATAACGGACGAAGTGGAACAGCTGGTAGAGACCTTCAAAAAGTCCTGTGGGACACCCAACGATTTGCAAGGGACCTTTAACGCCGCCGTCCTCAATACTTTGTGGTCAATGATTGCTGGAGAGCGTTTCAGTCACGACGATCCACGACTAACTAAGCTCATCACGTTGCTTAATACGTAAATTTTGCAGTTTTACCATTCATTTCTTTACTTTTAATATTTCTAAATTGCACCAACATAACTCAAAAATTTTGGAAAATGTTTAGGAGTCTCAAGACAGACAATCTGACGCTGTTGGACAAGCTTTCCTTCTTCATTAGCTGGCTCCGTCCGCTCCGGAATAAATTGCCCAAGGGAAAGGAAATGGTCATGTTCTATACGGAAACTCAGAAGATGCTCCAAGATGTGATTGAGCGGCACAAGAAGACCATTGAGAAGGATCAAACCCGGGATTTCATTGACGTTTATTTGCATGAGATGGCGAAGGAAACTGCTGTTAATACGAGCTTTTCAAGGGAAAATGGAGGTATGCACTAGACGTTTTTTTAATTCATCTTACATAATAATCTTCAAATGAAAAAACCTAATTTAAAACTGAAATAATAATAATTAATTAGTTTGTATAAAATGTGTTGATATAATATTCATATTTTGATTTCGTATTTTAGAACGTAATTTGCCGATTGTCCTCTTTGACCTTTTTATCGCCGGAACCGAAACGACAGCCTCGACTTTGACATACGGCTTACAATATCTGACATTAAATCCGGAAGTGCAAGAGAAATTGTACGAAGAGATTAAAAGCGTCGTGGGCGTGGAGAGACTTCCAACGTTGGCGGATCGGCCCAAGTATAAATTATTTTTGTATCTTTTCAGATTTAGTTTATACATTATGGCATATGTTATATGCATTCCATTTATGGCGTCTTCATCTTATTTGTATATGCTTTTGGCAGTTTACCCTACGTTGAAGCGACAACCTACGAAATAATGCGCCTCTCCAGCCTGCTGCCCCAGAGTTTGAGTCACAAGACGGTTGAGGATACAAATGTCCGAGGGTATTTCATTCCCAAGAACACGATCGTTGTTCCATATTTGTTTAGTGCCCTGATGGATGCAAATATTTGGGGGGATCCGGAAAATTTCCGCCCTGAGAGATTCTTTGGAGCGGATGGTGTCTTGCAGAAACACCATGAAGCTCTTCTGCCCTTTGGCATAGGAAAGCGAGTTTGCTTGGGAGAGACCCTGGCTAGGGATCAACTCTTCCTGTTTCTGACAATACTGGCCCAAAAATTCAGTTTTAAGCCTGATCCGAATTCCCCGCCTTTGAAGGTGGAATATTTTGTGACGCCTTTGATTTTGTCTCCAATTCCGAAGAATTTGCTGCTGCAAGAGCGTACTTCTAATTAACTTAAATTTGAACATTACTCACAGTCGCCTGCAAATGTTGTAGCCGGAAAAATGTGCACTTGTTTTTTGTGAAATTAATTTTCATTGTGAATTTGGTGCTCAAATATTCAGCAATTCGTTCGATTTACTGTTTGTATATATAATTATTAATTATATGTATACGAAGGGTGAAGTATATACATAATAAAATATATCATATTTGATCGATTCCTCACGCACCTAATGATGATCTGCACATTAAACAATTCACATATATGTATTTTTATTTAAAACTCCCTTCGGAGTAAAAAAAAAATTATTGTAATTGTATGTAAGTCGTTTTAATACCAAAAACAAATTTATATTAACAATTTTAATTTAGTCAAAATTTAATTTATATAAAACATATTTGTTGGAATAATTTTTATGCTAAATTTCATTTCGCTGAAATCTAATTGGTTGCACGTACTCGATTGATTTAATTCGATAGGTGTCTAACAAGTATTTTATTTTTCACAGAAATAAATATAAAATTCGTTTTCTTTGGAAAACATAATTTTGATCGTATTATTATCACTCTAGGATTTTAATTGGTTTTCATTCATAGGATGTTTGTTAATGTAGTTTCAAATTATTTTAATTCATTTTATTCATAGCTTAAAATGCATTATAAAGTATATATGACATATTTGCTCTTTATTTTTTATAAGTAACCCTGGACCATTTTGCATCCATAACATTCGCACATAAAAATATTTGGTTATACTATAGTATACATATATTATATTATGGATATATCCATAAATGAGAAGGCCGGAAACTTCCCTGCAATTGTGGGCGTACCATGTACGTCATTGTTGCTATTGATGCCAGTATACATACCTGAATGAGAAAGAAAAAACAATTATTAACGAATTAAATTTAATATTTGAAAACCTTCCTGCACTTCTGTGAGTAAATTGTACGTAATCATCTATTTATACATTGAATGATGAGACAAAATCATTTTTATTATCGATGATAACCTGCCAGCGATACTGAATGTGACAGGGATTACGATTTTTTTATTGATCATGTTTTTCCAACACTTGTTTCGCCGAATATGATCGATTGGCATTGCTTCTAACATATATTTATGGGACCTTGGCATTATTACACATGGACCTCTTCGTAATCTCTGTTAAGAGGAATTATGCACATCCAAAATATACATGCGTACTTAAACAAATAATTAATAAATATAAATAATAGCATCTCTGAATGTGTTCAATAAATTAACGACAAAAACTTGTCATTGTAATTGAGATTTGTGCTGTCACATGGAAGCGAGGGTGCAGTTTCCCCACGATCAATTACAAGCTACAAATTCCCCCTTATCTGACAAGGGAATTCACGGGCAGGTGATGCCACAATCTCTCAAGTATACAAATACTTAATCCATGTCCTATATAAATAAATATTCCACCTCCGCCACCGATTCTGCTCATAAACTGTGTGAAGATGAAATCAATAATCTGTCTGGCAATTGCTCTCTCCCTTGTGACCCTCGTGTGGGGTCACGCCCGACTCATCACGCCCCCGGGAAGAAGTACCTTGTGGAGGGACCCAAATTTCGCCCATTTCAACCCACCCATCAATGAGCGGGACGACGAGATTTGGTGTGGGCATGTGGACCAGCTGGAGAATGATACCCGTTGTGGGGTTTGCGGCGACGCTATCACCGATCCAGTACCAAGACCCAATGAGCACGGAGGGAAATATGGGTTAGGCATTATTGCTGGACAATATTCTCCAGGAGAGGTGAGATTTTCTTATTGAATTTATATTTTGGCTTCCAGCGTCATATTAAATGTGTAATTAAAAACATCTCCATTGCCCAACGCCACCTACTGGGTGAATCTTTTACTTTTGTTCAGCGCCATCTATATCTATATTAATATTAGAAAAAAACGTCTCGTTCGCCCAGCGTTACCAAACACAGGTTTCCACTTTTGCCCAGAGCCACCTACATATCCATAGGAGTAGTTTTTATATTTTGTCAATCACTATACATCTATATACAGTCGAACCTCTCTATAACGGTTCCCCTTAAATCAACATATTTCACCCGTTATAACGAAAAAGGGTTATAGAGAATAGAAATTTCTATGTTAACAATTGGAGAAAGT
>JAQGBT010000456.1:0-52201 GCA_034698585.1 Disparrhopalites patrizii
GTGCACAATTTCCAAAATTAAAAAAATGGCATCATTGTGCACAATTTCCAAAATTAAAAAATGGCATCATTGTGCACGGTGTCCAAAATGAATAAGTTAACATCATTACATTCATGCCCAAAATCAAACGGATAACGTTGCAGACAATGTCCAAAATTAAAATGGCATCATTGCATGCAAATGTCCAAAATCAAACCGGTAGCGTTGTACTACGTATACAATGTCTCTAAATTTGCATCGCTGTCCACATTGTCCAAAATTAAAATGGCGTTATTGCATACAAAATGTCCAAAATCAAACCGGTAGCGTTCTACTGTACAGTGTCCTATAAAGATGCATCAGGGTGCACATTGTCCAAAATTAAAATGGCGTCATTGCATACAAAATGTCAAAATCAAACCGGTAGCGTTCTACTGTACAATGTCCTTTAAAGTTGCATCAGGGTGCACATTGTCCAAAATTAAAATGGCATCATGTCATACACGTATCCAAAATTAAACCGGGCGTCCAAAATTGTTTTAAATTAAACCGGGATTAAATTCCGGAGAAAAAGATCAGAATCAAAGAGGTGGTGTATGGGAAGACAAAGTATGTGTGGCTTTATGTGACTATATATATATATATTCCCATTCGTCAGCCTCAAGACAAAAATCTTGGAAAAACTTGGAAGGGATGATTCATTGGAATAATAGAATGTATATGACTGTATGAGTAATCAAAAATAAATATAGTAATAAATAAATATGGGTATATAATATGTATGTAGATATGTATATACGCAAATAAAATGCATGAGCTGATCTGATGGGCACCAAAAATGACAAGGTATCATAATAACTCGGAGGATGCTGACGTCATGTATAACCCACGCTGTCATCATTTGTCATTCCTTCCATTTCTTATTAAATGCCAACTAACATAACAAAAGATTCCGTTTGATCATCACGTACAAAATAACAACAAAATCTCTTTCAACGTGTGTGTTCTATCCATATACTTCTCAAAATTCAGGAAGAATAAATTGGGGGAGACAAAAATACGATCCAGTGTATTTCAATGCTAAAAAACATGAATAACATTTGTGCGTGTATTCCCTCTATTTTCCCCTTTATTAGTTAAAAGGGGAAATTCGTTGACTATCATTACGGTTTGGATTTCGTATGTCAACGCTTTTAGCAATTCAGCACACCCCTTTTTTTCAAGCTAAATATCCTTTTTTTTTAAATGTACCAGACACCATTGACTGTCATCTTGACACTAGTTGCGTGTAAAGGATTAAATTTAAAATAATTCCAAAAGGAAGGACAATGCACCAGGGAAGGATGTATGGAAAGGCTGAAAAATTAAATGGAATTGATCAGGAATCCCGTTGTATTTACTCGCTGTTATTTAAATGCCTGTTACTTATTCTAAATCTCAATATTCCTTGTTTGTTTATGCAATTCTCCCGGTGATTGTCAGCCTCGGAATTTTAAGGAGCTGAGGAAGTAAGGTGGAATTTGATTGTGACAGCATTTTAAATACGTTTCGAAGGTTTGTATTCATACACAAGACTTTCGAGAGGGCAAATTGACCTTGATATTTTAGTTAGAGAGAGAGAGAGAAGGATTTTTTTGATTTTCATTCATCTCTCTCTCTTTCTCGGCTTCCCACTCCAAAACGTTATGACGTTAGTGGTGGATAGCCCCTTGAACAGGACACGGTGTCTTTTTAGATTTAAAATTGTTTAATGCCGTATACATATGCCTCTTGTGCCTCTTGGACGAGAATGCATATTGTGCTTCTCACCGTCACCAAAAAGAACTTTTACCCCCTCGTCGCCAGAGACATCTCCCGCTCCATTGTTGTGTAATTTTTTTTTTTTTTTGGAATACAACTCATTTCTTTCATTTTTTTCATTCATTAATAATACAAGAATGAAATGAAAAATGGAATGTGTTGGAAGAATGAACAATTAATAATAAATGAAAAAAGGACCTGGGACAAGTCCAGGTAGGTTACAACATACCTGTGGGAGTCACAACAATGACCGTTTGTGCCCGACTTGTATGAAACGTTTTCTTTTTATTCTTGTCCCAAATATGCCCGTTTGTTTATTCCGGACACAGGGCAGACGCCGTAAAAATTTGGGGGGTTCATTTCATTGTAACTGTGCTTTTTGTCATTTTGTGTAACATTTGCCCTTTTTTGCAATTTTGATCCACAATGTGTATTAAGTTCAAATACATTTATAGGGGTTACCGGTATTAATATCACTTTTTTTGGAAGAGTCGGAGGTGAAAAAATTATTATTATTATTAATATTAATTATTACTATGACCAAATGACCGTAGCATAGCCCAATAAATAAGGAATGTTCCCACCTTTCACACAAAAAGTTGGGTAGCGAATAATTGGGGAGATTTTTGTGCATAATAAATATTATAATTAATTCCAGCTACTGGCATGCAAGGGATTATTTCCTCATAATCTCTTCCAGTTTTAAACGAAAATTTATTTCGTAGCATATTCCTTGTAAGGTGTGATTTTTTTCTGCTGTTTTTGTACATTTTCCAGTCTTTTTCCACGAAGGTACTTTTCCAGTAGTTTTCATCTTTGCCAAATTAAATGTTGTAAATAATATTTCAAGGTCTTTTTCTGCGCGTATTTTTCCAGTGATGCATGTAAAAATTTTCGTTTCCAGTGATAGGTATTATTTTTTTAAATTCAACAGTGTTTGATGTGAAACATCTAATAGGAATCAATAAGATTTGCGGGAGTATTTAATCCATTTTAATTGTCTTAATTTGAAAAAAAAACATCTAGTAGATTGTTGCGAGTTCCGTTTTGTAAAACATTAGATTGTAATTGTGTGTTCAATTTTTCAGTGTCTTTTATTTTAGCTCTTGGTGGTCATCAGTATAAATTTAATAGTTCGAAGGAAGTCTTCGGAAATCTTGATTTTTACAACGGGCATGAGATGTGATGAATTGTGCATCACAGTACGAGTTTTATGGTTAAAGTATGTACATGAGATTTAATTTATTCTATTTATAAATACTGCACATTAGAATTATGTCTATGTGTCATGTTTAAATTTCTTGGGATCACATTCCAAAGCACGTATTATTTATGAACTCACTAAATTAACCCATGATGATGGCTGCGTAAAAAAAAATCAGAGGAAGTGCTGGAAAGATAATTAAAATGTTTTTTCCCCTCTTCTGGCTTCTCCTTCAATTGACATATGTGGAAGTGCTAACATAATGATCATTTATTATCTGCTGACAAGAAGATTCGTCTGCCCTAGACAAACGTCAATGAATATTGACGTCAACTTCGCTGCATACATTACACGTATAAAAAATAATTCTCGTAATTTTGGTTTGTCTGTTTGAAAGCTCCATTTTGATGGGAATCTTCTTAAAGAGTTCAATAATCGAATTCAGTCAGCGGAACTTCTGATAGACTTGGGGGAATGTAATAAAAAGCTATTGGTTGCTCTAACGAAATTTTATGGTCTAGCATACATACAAATTAAATTGGGAAATTTTAGTTTGTAGCATTTTAAGTCTCAGTATTATAGTGCTTAGTAATCGTGTGCACCTGCTAAATAAAGGTCAGTTGCAATTTAACTAGGAATGGACCAAGAAAATGTCTCGGATCTCTTGAAATTTGGCTGATAAAAATATTTTACAGAAGGCTAAAGCTTTTTAGTAAAAAAAAATAAAAGGCATACACAATTTGTGGGCATGAATGTTCATTTCTGATGAATATGTATGTAGTTTATTAATCTTATGCCATTATTAGGTCACGTCTTATGGTGGCGAAATGAAATTTTTGCAAAGCCCATCACCATCCATGCAGTTGTTCATATGTGATCAGTGCATTGATTTTTAATCGTCCGACAAATTGACAGGTATTTTATTTACTCCTCATCATTATTATGATGGTTGTGGTTACTTGCACGCTTTCTCTCATTGTTGACCATTCAACATGAAAGTAATATGCCCCTTTAAAAGAGTAGGAAGTATCTATATGTGTGATATATCTCTATAATATACAAGAAGACTGTTCATGACCTTGTTTGAGGCACAAGGCACAACCTCATTTGCAAGTTCGATTTTTGTAGTGTAATTACAACAGGATTTCTTTTGGCATACACTAATATATAGTAGCTCTTTATTCGTCTAAAAAAATCATTATTATATACACTACATCCATTATACTTTTCATTGAATAAAAAAAATATGGGTTGTACCATTTGAGATAAAATAATAATAACGTAATAATACCCTCCACGTACTAGTTTTACCTCGTCGAAGGACTGTGGTTAGGATCTTTTGCCAAAAATTTCTCTGTTTGTGTATGTACATCAAAATGTTTACTAAACTTAAGTATAGTGCACCTACTAGTAATTTATTATAGGCACACACAAAAAAAAAAGAGAAAAACCAAAAAGGAAAAATTTAAAACTTTGATACACCTAAAATCGTCTCCTTAAAGACTACCACCAACATTGTCAATCGCCAATAATTCATGGCAAACATTTCTCACATTTAAACGCTCCACATTGTTCATACTGATTATAGCAATTACATACCTGTATTTCATGTAGTATTCACGTATTATTCACGTATTATTGGTAGCAGAAGATCATTGTCTTGCCATTCTGCATTACAAAGCTAATTATTGTGTATACATACAATATAATTAAGAACGTATGTAAATCAGCATTTCACCTAATTTTTTTTTTACACATTAATCTGTATTTAATATGCTACACATCTCCATCACCATCCTTTCAACAGGGAGTATAGGTTTTAATGTCTTTCACATTAAAATTGGATTCCGCCAAAGCCAGGGAGAGAAAGTTGAGGTGGGAAGTAACGCGGGTGAAGACGGAAAGTGGCTTCCCTGGGACATTGCAAATGGATGAAGGTCCAAAGCTGGTCAAACCGACCAAGGTATATTTATTTGATACAGTATCATGAACAGTTAGAGGTCCTCCACTGTCACCCTGCAAAAAAAAAAAAAAAAACACATGAACATGTAATTCTTTTAATCTATATAACCATGAACTTTTTTCGCAATTTGACAACCCTTTCGTTTTTCCATTGGATAAAAAAACATATTGACAAAGAATTATATATACGCCCGTGTAATTCCTATACTGGAACTTACATTGCAAGTAGACTTATTATTTCCGCCTCCACAAATCATGGAATTTTGAATGATTCCAGTAAACATCTTCCCACCCGTTTCTTCCCAAGCATCTTCACACACTTTGTTCGTCACAATGGGAATTCCGGCCTCTTGAAGGGTGCTTGCAGGGCCGGAGCCATCCGTCGTTTTCCCCCATCCCGTGATGTACCCGTTAACTCCAGCAAAGGTTGTATCTGTAATTACATAATTATAATTTGTTTATACAAATCCCAGTTTACTCTCCTCACTAATTACTCTCCTGACTCAGAAGCCCCTCATAAATAGGTGTATGTTTGACTTAATTAATTAAGTAATTAATTCATATGTTGTATGATACACTGGAGGAATGCCATCATCTGCTATATATTATAGTCAACTATGTAAAAATAAAATAAAAAAAATAGGAACCTTGTTCATATGGAAGGCAGACAGGGGCAATTCGGTCATTGACTTTGATGGGCTCATCGAAAAAACACAAAGAAATGTCATCGTTGACATCAGAATAGTGAGGATGGATGGTGGCCATTTTACAGCGTCTGTATTGAGCTCCGTAGGTTGGAGTTCCAATTCGATGGACTCCAGTGGCCACAATCAAGTCGGATAGGGGTAAACCCTTTTGAGCCCTGTAGTAAAGAACCCCATTAAGGAATTAATGATTTTATCCATACATAATATCCTTTGATTTCATCAATTATATTCCTATTAAATGCACTTGTATTTTCCTTTTTGGGTGACCACAAAAAAAAAAAACATTCCTAGTAAATGTGCAAAAATATAATTAAATGGATTACTACATAGACAAACTTACACAGCCAAACAATGACCGGCCGTCACTGCCACATTGGGTGAAATGAGGGCTCCACCGCAAAGTAAATACTTTCCTTTCACGAGAAATACAACCTATGAATAGAAATAATGGGATTGAAACCTTAGAAATTTTCGGGAACCCGATTTAAGCTATCACGTGAGGCAACCTAATACCAACTTTTTATCCCAGGCATTAGCAATTATTAATTTACCTGCCACGGCCAACTATTTCTTTTTGCAGTTTGTCCATTGACAATCCGATTGTGAAGCATGGTTTTTGCTGCGGCTTTATCGATGACATTATTTACGTCTGGTTACAAACAAAAATAGAAAAAAAGGTGATTTAGAATTAGACACAGGAGAAATATGAATATGGGTTAAGGAGCTTCTTAGACGCTTCATATTATACGGCTAATTCACGTGTCCAAAGATATGCATGTAATGTATGTACTTACGACATCTGAACAAATCTCCAGTTTTGTCACAAGAGAATTTATCGGGGTCGTTAATGATCGTCACGGGTTGTTCATTTTCATCTTCTGGATTGTTAGACTCTTCCTCGTCTTCAACAATACTACCTCCGAACTCTGAAATCCCTAATGTCCACAGGACACTCGTCCGAGTTGGTCTTTTCCCACAGGAGTCCTTATATTTTTCTAGGGGCTTGGACTCCACCGACCCACATTCCACCTGACTAATGACCATATTCCACAAATATTTTGTACTTTGGACCACCACCAGGATCTCGACGATGTCACCGCTTTTCGTGGGCACATTAACTGCAACCGCAAATCATCAATATCAGATACTTTTAGAACGTGCAAATGCCAAGTTTGAGCCACTACTACACTGTTATTTGTATCTTGAGGTGTTTCAATACACACATTGTCCGCTTCCCTGATCTCACTCGATCAGGGGGACATTGTGGAAATTATAGGCCGGCACAACAACGAAAAATGGGAAGTGAATTAAATAGTATTTTGAATGTCATAAATTGGACTTACTTTGGAAGTTATTGAGAAACCCACACTGAGGTTGTGTGGGGTAATCTGGAGCCAGAATTGTGATGGAATCAGTAGAACAAGCCGCGGAGCTCATCATGGATGGAGTGGAGAGCTGGACATCTTCGTATCTTACTCTAATAAGTATAGAAATAAATAAAAATGATTATATCAACATCATTATCAGTTACTTTCCGCATTTATTCGTTTTGCATATAACTTGTTATTTTAATACGTAATAAAAAAAAATTACCTGAGCCCGCAAGTATTGGGTTGAACCTGAATAACATGGGAATATCGTTTTGTCGTTGAATCCGAGTTTGGATGACTGGGATTTGTTATACGGAAATGTGTATCCGTAATGAAAGTGGAGCAGCATCCGTCTGTACATTAATTTTGAAATTTGGAATACAGATTTATCTTCAACTAACTCGTAACTAGTATTTAATTTCAAATGTAATGTACATAAACTAAAAATGGTAAAAGAGGTTTGAGTGAATACCTGATTCTTTATACACATTGTAATTAGTCAAGTTATCCCAGGATCTTCCGAAGCATCCACCGGGCCAGGCAATGCTGACCAATAAAACCCTGTGGAACAAAGTGATAAAATATCGTTATTTTAGGCAATTTAACCCATTCTTTACAATGAATTTTAAATTCACTAATTTTGAAAAAAATTGAAAAAATTAAGTAAGACACTTACAAAAAGCTCACTCTTATCACGGAAGTCATTGCTGCACCACCAAAAAATTACTAGCACCACGATGTGTTTATTTTGCCACGAGTGTCAAACGCTCCTCTCGCTTCGGATGTGTCCGAATGAATTTGGACTGACTAGGTCCTGAGCTTGATTTTTTAGGAACCATTTTTAGTGCCCGTTTATTTTGAAAGTTATATTCTTGGAAATTGTTTTTTTATTATTTTTCGGGATTAAGGTCATTTTTTGTTACTCGTTTGCATCAAACTTGCTCCATACCAGCATTTGTATTGGTGGTGAACCGAAGGTCCAACCATTCTTGTAGGGTCAATTGTTAGAGCAATGGTTTTCTGGATTCATACCGACACAGGTACTTCAAGGAGGGGATCGAATAGCGTAGTGCAGGATTAAAAAAATATTTTGAAGATATATAAATTAATATAATAAGTATACATACAAGCATATACTGGATGTGCATGCAAGGGTTTTTACATTTACAGCAAGATTACCTCAGCTGGGGAAAATGGAACCCATCACATATTCTGAGAATTCCGTAATTTCATTTTTCCAGAAGTCTGCATGAAACGGGTTTATTTTTGGAAGCACAAAGCCCCGTAAATTTTTACCAAAGGCAAATGTCTACCGTGTTTTAATGGGGTGAATATACGCATCCAGTGATTAAATGTTTTCAAAAGTAGGTTGGACTGTCCAACTATCAGGAAAAACTGTGAGCATGAGCACATACTTATTTATCATACTCTCTAAAATCCTAAAATGAGCAACAAAGTTTATTCCTTATCACCTGTTCAAGAATAAACTAATGCGAGAATAGTGGCTAATTGCTTTCATTTCTTTGTACTTTCTTTTGCTCCGTATTCCGTACCAGCCACGTTATTCACTTGGTTTTTTTCTTTCTTCCTGGTGATAACTTAATGAAGAGGTACGGGAAATCTAATGGTAATTAGCAAATAATTATTATTTCCTTAGCATTGGTACTTCTAAAGAGGGTATAAAAGGTTACATCATGCATCGGAGAGTCTATCACCTGTGTTATTCTGGTAGCAAAATATAAGAATAAAGTTCCTCAAAAGCATTTATACACGTGAAATCATGAATAAGTTTTTCTACACCCTCATTATAGCCTTCTTCTGGTGAGAATGCGTTTAACCCTTTTTTTTTAGCCTATACTCAAGCGACCATGTGTAAACGAAAACTATTTTGAAGACATTTTATTTTGACATTATTATGTAGCCTTCAAATTTTGTGGCAACTTGTGAAGTTTTTCTCTCATTTTTTGTAGTGCAGCAACGTTTGACTTTGCTTGTGGACGTATCCAACATACGAAAGCTATTATTGTGTCACCCCTTGGTCCGGATCATGAATCTGGTAAAAATGCAAGATCTGTTTTACCAATATATTTGAATGTAGTTACATTCATTGGTAAGCTTAGATCTGCACCTAAGAATCTCATTTCACCGGTTTCATTCATGCTAATAAACGCTATATCTAATGTTTGTATGCATAATTAGAAACAAAAGAAAATCCTTCTCCTCCCAGGAAATCTTTCTCGTGGAATTCCTTATTGTAATTTTTAAATTTTCTTGTACTATTTTAAACTCGTTTCTTCTGGAGGTGAAAGGTTTTTCCTGGAACTTTCCCCAGTGAGAAACACGATTAATATGAAAGGTGCATATTTTTCTCTTCACTCATTCCGCTTGTGGCGTTGTGGCATTGAAAAGAGCCTGTTAATTCTCTTTACCATTAATTAACTTATCAGTAACTCCCTCTGGAGGGTACACTTTGTGTTCTTGTAAGTACTCTTAATTAATGTAGGAATGTATGGCTACCAGTTACAAATGGTTCTAATGATTTAAAAAAAAAACTGGTTCCTCAGAAGGGATTCGGCCCGACGATGCCAGGGGAACTGTTTACGTGTGTAAGCTAACTGATGGCAGTCAGCAGGGTCTTTGTGCTGACAAAGGCCCGACGTGTGTCAACCAAGGAGGAACGGTTGTGGGCTATTGCTTCTACAATAATACATATGAAGGGGTCTGCTGCACTGGATTAAGTATGTACATTTTTTTTTTTTACATATATTTATATTGTTGTAAATATTTATGCTTGTTGGTGTTGGTGAAGAGAGGAATTATCCTTCATACAAATGAATGCTATTATAAGCATGTCATGAATGCTTCTTATAATAAATCAATAATAATAATAATACAGAGCCTAATGCGACTTTGTCGGAAGAACCACCTGTCCCAACCGTCCCTTCGCAGGACTGGCCGACAATGGGGTAAGAGGGAACAATTTTGATTCAACCTTCACTGTAATGTAACATTTAATAAATATCTATACACAAATGCAAATGTTATTACATGCACATTGGATCTCATTGTTGGATTTAAACACTTCGAGACTCAACCCTTTCGCAATGCAATGTTCCCCTAATCTATAGAAACTAGTTAGTGTTCCAAAATGCTATGCCCACGGAAGCCTCATAAGCATATGCGGGGTGTTTTAGTACAATGGGAACTTTGCAAACCTTGGGGACTTTTCCAACAATGGGAACTTTTCCTACCATGGGTACTTTGGGAACTTTCCCTACCATGGGCACTTTGGGTACATTTCCAACCATGGGGACTTTCCCGACAATGGGAACCTTTCCAACAATGGCTACTCAACCAACAGTGTAAACAGGTATTACAATTAAATATTGAGTATTACTTTATTTTTGCCATTCAGCGTCGAGGAACTGAACCAAAGACATATCTATTAACATTTAGTAAGCTCTTTTTTGACTGATTTCCAGTTTAATGTATTAAGTCCTGGGTCAAAGTTGATCTTCCTGCAAACATGAGTTCGGACTCCGGAGCTTAATCTTCCACGTGACTCCATTATAGAGGACAATTTATGTTGGCGTCTTACTTTGCTTTATTCTTTCTTGTACCTTGTGTGTATACGTCCGAGTCGAAACAATAAATCAATTCACCATCAAACGAACATGTGACGAGTAGAGCCACTCCATCCTTGCCAATCTACCCAAGGTACATGGAGTTGGAGAATTATGACGGGTGTGTGGAAGATGTGAAAACTTAATCTGGAAAAAAACACGGATAATTTAGGTATACCTGAGCTGCTTTATGATGGAATAGGGATTACTGTCGCCCAGGCGACCTTCATACAAGTTCCCATTTTCCTTACCTCTTTAAAGAGTACACTACAAGCTCATTCAACGTACAGATTCCTAAGCCCTAATCATTCACAGACGGAGACCTACCTACATAACTACATAAGTATCATTCGAAAGGTAAGGCTGAATCTGGAGAATAAAAACTTACACAATTTTTAGATAAATGTAGATTTGTAGTTGTAGCAATTCTGGTGGTGAAGAGCAGTTCCAAAACACTCATCCTTCTTCTGCCGGTTGAGGTGCACTAGACCCTGTCATGCTTGCTGCTCCCGCATCTTGTGAAGGGGATGCCTGAGCAGCTTCCCCTTGGTCTCCTGCGGCTTCAGGATTTTTTTTGGAACATATGCATCCCATTTTTGAGAAGTTACGTCTGAAAATTTAGCTCTGGAAATCCGTATTTAAGGGGACGAAAAACTGACAATTTAGGACACGAGTGAAGATTATGCTAGCACTAGCACTAATAATTGTGTTTTGTGAGATAGAAAGGATGGATTACGTAAATGAGGGCGATATAATCATTACTTCTTTTATCTCGTGCTTTAATTTTCTTTCCAATCATTTTCTGCATAAAATGGAATGAAAAACTCCTTGTGATTTCATTGGCTATCATTGCCTTAATAAATCTGAATATGAAAATGATATTCTCTTGGAAAAGCAATTCGCGCTTCCTCGAAACTGAAAGTCAACAATCTGTTTCTATGACACTTCGCATGATGTATTAGTAGTATAATATATTATGTAATGTACCACTATAATAAAACAAATACAAAGGTATTCTTGCGTATTAGCTATCAGGTTATCAGTATCAGGTATCACGAAATTACTATTTGTCCCCACCTCCACCTGTCCGTTTGGATAAAAATTGAAAGCATCTTAAATAAGAGCTACATGTACACTATAATGTCCTTGAAACGCACACACATTTAAAGATTTAACCAGCAAAAACGGTTTACTGAGAAATACTTTCGCATCTACAGAGCATAGTATATTATGATTGAATTCAGAAAATAACACTAAATTAAATACAAACGAGCAAGACCTATTCTGAAGTTTCAGAATTCTCAGTTGGCACCAAATTTCTCGATTTTAAATATGGTACCCATTGTTGTGGAATTTTCTTGAGTTTTGCAATCTGCGACTTTAGTTGGGCAGCGGTTTCTTGATAAAAGTTGGTTGGATCTCTCGCCATTGCCTGAACAAACGTAAACATCAGTTTAGTACGCACAATAATTCTTAAATAATCGGAGTTTATACACCTAATCAAGCAAGTGAGACGTAAATCGAACATTTGAACGAACATGGAAGTTATCAACTTTACAATGAACACTATTACAATTAAGCTTGACTTACATCATAGTCTTCACCATGAGTATCCAAAAATTTGCACAGTTTCTTAACCATTTCTGGAGGTAGTGTATGCGGGGTTAGCTTTTTCTTTTCAAATCCTTCCTTTGCTTCCTTCTGTAATCTCTCTGCAACGTCCGCCTTACTGCCATGAGCTATCTGTTCCTCTTGAGTGTCCACAGTGGGCTTCCTCTGTAAAACCACCAACCAAATGAACACTGACATTCTATTATCTACTACAATAAAGCAAAACTAAATATCTATAATGACACCAGTTTCCAAAAACCCAGATGCATTCATCAACTGTACCACTTCTCTCTACTGAACTTACACTAGTAAGAATGGATTTGTTTGGATCTGCCAGCAATCCCATGGAAGTTAAATTCGTCGTAAGGGACTGTCTGGAATCCCATGCTTCCCGAACTGCGTCACTGCAATTACAAAGAAATCTGGATAAACCTAATCCCACCATCAAATATGTCCCTTCTTTGCACTAAACACAATAGTGGAAGCAAATCCACGCAATAAATTAATTCTTCTTACCAATTAATTTTTGGTAATTTGCTCCGATTCTTGTTCAACGTTCTTCGATTGACATCGTACTGGAACTTCTGCTTCCTTCTCATTTTCCTTAAACGCGGCATCCTGAATTCTTGAAATCTGGTAGGTCACGCTCGCAGGGTTAACTTGATTTATGTCGTCCGTAAGACCGATTCGTTCCGAAGTACGCCGTTAGTTACAAGTTCGTCAACAGCCGGTTCGTCAGGTCAAATCTGCAACTATATGATTCCGTTAGGTTCGGTCTACGAATTGTATTCCAGACAGATTTTGCTTTGTTCGACTGCCTATTAACAACTGTCCCCGTACCTCTATTGTGGGGAAGGTATGTTGTTCCGTTTGACCTGCAAAACAGAATTTCCAGATCTGGACAGGTCGGAAGTCAACCTCTGTAGAGCTAAGTCAATTTCAATGCTTTCAAAACTTCAAAAAAAATCACACGTGAGGTCAGATTGGCAGGTCTATAAAGGCTTCGCTGAGCTCTGGAATAGAAAATACTGCGACTGCAACTACTGACTGTGGCTGGTTCTGGTTGCCTCGTGGATTTTTAAATTTCGCGGTCCATCGAGCTCATTCATTAATCTCAACACTATGTTCACGCTATAATAATATACAAAGGTTGAATCATCATTTCCATCTTGAATGGCGTTACTTTAACTAACAAAACTACGTTAATGTGTTAGTTCATTTAATTGAAATCAAAATTTCAATTATATTAATATTGAAATAACATTCTTAACCGCTCTAAAAAATATTGACAATCTCCCGTGTTTTAATTAGAATGCCTGAATAACATGCGAGATTGTGTACTTTCCCCGACGGATTTTCACTTTGTTGGAAAGTGAAAGCACAGGCATTCAATTTTCTTTAATGATTGAGCTCAGATCTTTGTTAATATCAATGTTTTTGGCTATCTAAACCAATGTTTACTCAACCCATGGATGCCGGCAGTCCCTGCCGGGATGGAGCATTTGGGGGTTACAGCGGGAAAAGGCGCAGAGGTCCTAAATTCTATGAATCATTCTCGGGAAAGCCAGGGAAAATAAAAATCCAGGAGTGCTGTCACATTTGTGAGGAAAAAGGTGAAAGTTTTTGGCTCCGCACAGTGCAATATTTTCGTCCTTTCAAATCCCATCACTAAACCCTTTGCTATCTTTTCAGGGGTTAAGTAAATCCGGAAGCAATAAAATGGGAAAGGTCACCAAAGGGCACCTTCATGGAGAAAGTTATACTTGATAAATCTTAACTTGGAAAGGACTTGGCGGGTGTGTAGGAATACGTCATGGAGAAAAAGGGTTAAACGTCCATGGGTCGTATGGAGTGAAAATAAATTAGTTTTTTTTTAATACTGGTTGTACATATCCTTCAACCTTATCAAATATACTTTCTCCCTATCTCCTCGCCCTATATATTTGACGAGCTTTAGAGGATGAACATGGTGAGAATTTAATATCATATTATATTACTTTTTTTTAGGGCAAAGATTTGATTGTAGGTTTCCCTCGAAGGTGAAAAGTTTTTGCGTAAAAATACCCTCGTTTTTGTCACATTTCCAGTCATTGAGTTAGGAATATATAACATAGGTAGAAAGTTTCCTGTTTACCTAATATTTTTTACCTAAATTATTCCTGGAAATGTGGCTGTTTCGCCTCTGATATTACTGTCTGGTAAAGTCACAAAATAAAGTTCCGCTTGAGAGACGACATGAAATTGGAACAATAGCCTTACTTTTTTTTAAAAAAAATCTGTATATTGTGTTTTCATATACGAGCGTAATTACGGGTTGTTAATATATTTAAAAATATTAAATTACTGGACTAAAAATGGCTTACAGACGGAAACAATCAGTATTGTAAAGGATAGAATGGAAAGGTGAAGAGATAAATAGGATTCATTCATCCTTTATTCAGTGATGAGGCAATAGAATACGGGAGGAATAATAATTTTTATTCAAGTCAGACCCATACAATTATTTTGGGTAGGAGAATGTCCAATTATATATGATTATAGTGCTTTGCCGAGGAAAGGGTGGGGTATAACCGTTGGAAGTTAGTTTGTTTACTATTTTTGAACGGGATCAGTTTTGCTTTCTTTCAGTCCCCCACAATTCGGTGTAATTACCCAAGAAATCAATATTTTGGCAAGAGACAAGAAGCGGGTTATTGCACGCTTGTTTACGTAAGCAGACACCTTCGGCTCACCGGAGGTTAAAATTGCGTTAGAAGAGCGTTTACACACTTTCCCCGTTTTTTCTTGGAGAGGAGCTTTTATCGAACGCCCTCAATAAAAAAAAAAAGGAAGGGGTAGACTAGAGAGGATCGGATTGGACTGTCATAATATAAAAAGACTCATCGTCCTTTCATCAATAATCCTCGGTCCTCTGTTCAACGGTATCATCAGTATTGAATATAATAAAATAATAATATAAGATACACATATATTTGTATATACGCCTTCCGTTCATTGATTTCACTCCAACGTTTATTTGAACAAGACCTTTGGGAATTGGTAACATTTTGTTTTGGTTAATGTCAAATCCTACCTGCTACTCTTATATTATTTACGGGTCTTTACTAATATTGGCCGTCCCGGTATAGGTATTCCGGTCATTAAAGGCAGAAGTTGTTGGACGAACCACAAACGTTTTTTTTTCGGGGACGACAAATTTACGATCAAATGCTCTGTAGAAAGTTCTCCGAAACGTCTGTTGCTACCATGACGTGTATGCAGATTGAATTAAATGTGTTTTTTCCAAATTGTACCCAAAGCTGTATTTTAGATTGGTTTTTATTTTTTTTAAATCAAGACAGATATACGTTAAAAATAGGCCTCGGTCATCATTCATCATCATTAGGAAATAATTATTACTTTTAAGCCAGGAAAAACAAACCGCGTGCCTCTTTATTCGTCTAGGTCAAAAGAATTGTATTTTTTCTTATTAAAAAACTACCAAGTGAGGCAGAATAGCACTGTATCAGTGTTCACTGACGCAAATGCGTTGGACGAATACAGTACAGGCAACAGATTAATTCATTTTTGAAACTAGATGTGCCAGCAATTATTAAATTATGTGTAATTACAATTTTTTTTAAAAATCATGTTTTAATTACGCCGTCTTTCAAATGATGATCTTTTACTCTACACAAGCTGCAGATCTCAAAACGTTAAGTCACATCATTCAAGTGCATTGGATCTCGATGAGGCATCTGTCAACATGGAATTCAGCACTAATTACCAAAGAACTAAGTTCGCCAGTTCACTGGGAACAAACATAATTTTGTGATCAATTGATGCTTCTCTCTTTAATAACTATACAAGTGTACCCTATAGTTGGTGCTTGGTAAAACCGAAATGTTTTTTTTTTGAAAAATAATATGAAGTCATTAAAATTGTGACTGAAAATCCGATAAAACCAGTTTTTGAAGGTGTATATTAAACTTTAATTATCGCAATTAACTTCTTGACTTTGACCTGCCACGACTTTCTAATAGTGTACTCTAATAGTGTATTTATAAAGGTAATGTATGCATTTTTCTCCCTTATACTTGTAATTTGTAAAAAAAAAAATGCACTTGTTTTTCCTTATGGCATGCACTTGCTCTGAAAGAAATAACATTTATTTTGCGCAACCTTTTTTTCCACTGTAAGATGTTTTGTGGTGTCTCTGATTTTTAATACGCAAACTACACATAATTTTATTTGATGTCACGTCATTGCTTCAACTTTTTTTTATTAATTTCTCCTTGTAATTGCATTCCGGAGTTCAATTCATAAAGGCTCACCGTCACAGTAGAGTAGAGTAGCGTAATAGAAATGCCGTTACTGCATGTGGTAAAAATCTTGTGATGTTTTTTTTCTTCGAAAATAGATCCTACGCCATCGCACATGTTACATATTCAATATTCAACAACAAAAAAATAAAAGTAGGTAAAATTTAATTGTCGAAAAGCGATCACATTGGTAGTAGTACAGTACTTGTACAAATGTTATTCATGTCACAAGTTCTCATATTAACGCACGAACAGCCGTCAATAACAATAATAATAAGAGTAACTATACTACATGCTAAATGAATTGGTGGAGATTTCATCCTTTTAATGATCTGTGAATTACCGTACTTGACAGTTTGGTTCATCTACTGATAGTGTACACGTACATTGGTTTTCATTGAGGTCACTTTCCGTCATTTTTAATCTCGATTTCCCCTTCACAATTCCGCATCTTCACACTTTTTTTCACACTTTTTTGACTGTCTTGCGACTAAAAACTAAGGGGAACTAAGGGGAATTGGGTTCACTCTCTTGTCTTAGTCTCTTCTGGAGACGTTCAGCTTGTTCCTTCGGTTTTAGAACATTGGCTATAGACTATACTATCAGCTTATTGTCAATGATCATACCTGTTCTTCTCGGATTCCCCCAGAACGGTTCTCCAATCTTCTAAAAAGACCTAGGTAATTATTTAAAAATTAAAACTTATGTGAGTGGAAATCTCCCGGGAATTATATTTTTCTATCCGCTGGATTCTATCCAGACAGTGTCAACCATAACTCCTCAAGGATTTGGATTGCCATTTAATTTCCGCGGTGCACAGGTGTAGTTGCAAGTGCAAAGATCACGGTATTGTGTTTGCATTTGCTTTTATCAGTACAAGACGTAATTTTGGTCCATTTTCCTCTCTCCTACCTAATTCCATTGCTAAATATTCAATGGTAAAAAAATTATACAAATTGACTTTCTACATCCAAGAATAAAAAAAAGTTGTTCGTGGGAAATTGCCATTGACTTTTTCAATTCTTTAATGTCAGATGGCTTGACCTTTATGCCACCAAATATAATTTTTGTGGTATTCCACCACGCACTGCAAAACATGGTCATTAAGCAGGTTAAGGTCCAGTTAATGACTCATGTACTCATGTCGTAAATTTAATAGGGATAGAAAATGCCTAAGCTAAGCATTTTTTTTTTGCAACTACTTAATTCGCTTTGAACCCCATTAAAAAAATTAAATATCTAGATTCCTCATATCTTTTGGGAAATTCTTTTTCACTGTCGAAAGTAAGTAGCACATTGTGTACATCAGGAAATACATACATATTGACAGTATGTAGTTAAGTAGTTAGTATAAGAAAAAGCACTTGCCGTGTACATATGCTAGTTCGAGGCTTTTGTGAATGCCTACCCGGCAATATTGCATGGAGTAAGCAGTTTATCGACGCATTTGTCTGTACTAATTTGACGACTGTTTAATTATTAGATGATTCAGACAAAAAAATAATAAACCCCGTGTAAGTTCCACAATGTTCGTCAATCATAGCGTATACATCCAGGGCAGACAAAAAAAAAGCGGGTAGAATTTACTCGAGAACTCCGTGGGCTTTTCTGGCAAGTGAAGCAAGTACAAATTTGTATATGTGTGTAATTCTGTCATTTCTATTTATCCCTGTACAAATACACGTGTACAAAAAGTATTGTGCAAGTGAAGTCAAACGTCCATGCAAAACAAAAAGTCACAGGAAGTATTCGTATATTCTTGGTAGATGCTGATTATATTGTCTAGTACAGTATACTATTCTAGTTTATTTCTGTTTAGCTAAATGTAGCATCTTCAACTGTTCGGCGTGCAATTTTTTTTCTTGGACTTCTTATCAGCTAGGGACTGGTGTGAGGATAGATTTCGTCGGCTTAATGCCATGAAACAGCAGGAACAGGAATCTTTACATGCATGTTCGTTTATCTATATAGTTTCCATGTGGAGTAATAAAACCGAAGTTGCCTCTCGAACTTATGGATGAAATAGTCATGCATGCATGGAAATCCAAAGTGAATATTTGCTGAGTACTTCCGCGGGGAGCTTTTTTTTTCTCCTATTGACTACCATATAATTTACTGACTGGCAAGGCCAGTCAAATATGTGGAGGTTTGGATGAGTGACTGGCTGTGTACTAATGAGAAAAAAACCCGAATATTAACAATTTACAATATAACATACATACATCCTCCTGGTATAGTGCACTCCCGCTAATTGCCTGGTTTCACCTTTCAACTGGAAAGTAATAAGCAGAAGAAAAAAAAAAGGCTCACTGTTTTCGCTACCATTTTTTTTGTCTCCATGTACAGTTTTTTGAATGGGTTGTAGCAAAAAAAATATAGTGATTATGTTAAAAAAAAGTATATAGCTCGTTCACTAATCATTTTATCCCCGGCCTTCTTTGTCTTTGTCGAGTGTCAATACACCCAAGTACGTGATTGTGCACTGTGCTTCTTGCTACCAAAGAATGAGTACGTGAGCTTGCATGAACGAAGCCGGTCATCGCGTACATCAGTATTAAGCCACAGTTGTGACAAATAATTTTTTTTTTCTTTCTTTCTCTCTCTCTCTCTATCCTTTTGAATTACCATCATGGGGGGTTCAGCCTACAGGGACAAGAAATCGGGAGCCAAAATGAAGTTTGACAGTGTTCTCCCCATGATTGGGGAATTCGGACCATATCAAAGACGAATTTATGCTCTGGTGTGCCTACCGACCATTTGTTGTGCCATGCACAAGCTCGCTTGGGTGTTCTTGGGTGCCAAAGTGGATTTTAGGTAAGATATCACAAATTGGCTAAATAATTACATGATTCACTCGAATGATTTAATTTGTAAAAAAAAAAACCGAAATTCCTCAGGTGCAAACTCCCAATGGAATATGACAACGCCACCTACGACGCTTTACCCTCGGGCTACACAAAGGACATGCTGTTCCCCGAGCAGGACATGTGCCGCCGATATGACTTGAATTTTTCGGATGTGACCAACAATGGAACGACAAAGGGTACGGTGGACTGTGGGGAACAGTACGTGTATGATTTGTCCAAATACGAGTCAAGTGCTTACATGGAGGTAATTAGACGATTACATACGGAAGAAATAATTCTACGATGACTTTACCCAAGATCGCTTTGATGCTTTTATTATACATACAGTCTTCATTTCTTCATTGTGAAATGCCTCCATTGTTCTGTTTTTGCAGTACAATCTAGTATGCGAGCGCAAAATCTGGCATGCCACAGCTCAAGCGGTGTTCATGGTGGGCATTTCTGTCGGATCCATCCTTTTCGGAGTTCTTTCCGATCTTTGTGGTCGACGTCCAATATTTTTCTTATCCCTGGTGCTGCAAGTAGTTTTCGGGATATTGGCGGGTGTTGCACCCGACTATTACACCTTCGTCATTGCTCGCTTGGTGGTAGGGGCTACGACCTCGGGGATTTTCCTTGTGGGATTTGTTATTGGTAATTGTTTTGCTTTCCTTAATAATCTCATAAAATATTTCCCTAATAATGGCATTAAATATGTGGGTCAAGCGACACAAAACTAATGACATTCAATAGAAATATTGTGGAATGGATTTAAAATTTTAAAAATATGATGGGACGAAAAAATTGAATTTAAAAATAGTCCCTAATGATTTATCTTTTTTCAATGTATATCACAGCAATGGAAATGGTTGGTCCCTCGAAACGAATGGTAGCCGGTGTGGTGTGTCAATATTTTTTCACTGCGGGTTATTTGGTGACGGGAACTCTGGCTTACTTCATTAAAGACTGGAAAAATCTTCAAATGGCCCTGTCCGTGCCTGGACTGTTTTTCCTCTCGTACTGGTGGTAAATGAGGACAAAATTACTCGTCTTTGAAGCTTATCTTTTTTGTGTCCAATTAAATGGAATTACTACATACCTGTTCGTAATTCCCGATGTAGGTTTCTCCCAGAATCTGTCCGCTGGCTCCTCACTCGGGGAAGAAAGGAGGAGGCAACGGAAATTTTGCGGAAAGTAGCCAAAGAAAATAAGGTGACCCTCTCGGAAGACGTCTACGAAGGTCTGTGTGATGACGAGCCGAAGGATACGAAGACGGTGAATCTGCTCCAGATCGGTTACTACCCGAAACTCCGACTCCGAACACTGAATATATTTTTCAATTGGTTCGTCAATAGTGGGGTCTACTATGGCTTATCTCTGAACACGTCCAATTTGGGTGGGAACGACTATCTCAATTTCTTCATCTCAGGGGCTGTGGAAGTCCCGGCCTACACCTTCCTTCTCGTCAGTCTCAATCGTCTGGGACGGAAGCATGTCCTTTGTGGCTGTATGCTGGGAGGAGGCTTTTTCATGGCAATTTGTGGGGCTATTCCATCCAGTGAGTCCAGTCTTTTTTTTTTAGTAGAAAGCGTAAAAAAAAAGATTAATTAATTACGGGGAGAACGAAGACACTATTTTTTTTCTTTTTGCAGGCTTGAATTGGCTATTAATCACATCTTCAATGATGGGGAAACTGTGCATAACCGCCTCATACGGGGTCATCTACATTCTATCTGCGGAAAACTTCCCCACAGTCGTGAGAAATGCCGGGATGGGGGGAAGTTCCATGTTCGCCCGGGTAGGAGGAATCCTCGCCGTTTACGTCAATGACCTGGTAATTTTTTGTAACAAAAATATCTCGGAAGCTCGAGTGTTCAATTTAATGGAAACAAACGTCATTTCTATTCTCTATTGTAAAAAAAAAAAAATATTCATGTAAAAAATGTTTATCTGAATTTCATGATTAAGGGGGAATTCTGGAAACCGCTACCATTGCTCATCTTTGGGGGTATGTCCATCTTGGCCGGAGTCCTGGCACTTTTGATTCCCGAGACTCTGGGCAAAAAATTGCCCGAAACCTTGGAGGACGGAGAGAAGTTTGGGACATAGTAAGCACTAAAACAAGATACTCTTTCTGCAAATTTTCTGATGGTTTACAATTTATTAATGTTTGACCTTGTTATATACTACAGTGAAGAGGATGCTCCGGTGGATAATGGAAAAGCGACACAAATGGTGGAACGGACGTAGTTCAGCACTCTCATTTCTAGCCAAATGGCGACTCAACAAAAGAATTTACATTGTTGATGTGTATGTGCTTCAGTATCTTTGTTATGCACTTGTTTTTGTCAAGAAACTGCATCAGAAACTCTTAATCAATACTCATCACTATACTGGAACCAAATATTTCCCAAATTTTTTTTACAAGCTCTTCAATGTATTAAAGGGTCCCCCACGAAAACAAATAACTACGTATCAAAGGCTAAAATTTATGTGCCTTGCCGCTGATGTATGTGAGGGAGACAATTTTTTTCAATTCGTAACTTTCCTTTAGGGAAATATGAGGATATTCAACATTCAACACATCGGGAAACAAAGTTTAATAATTTGGGATCGTACAAACGTATAAGGTACTCGGTACTCTACACAATGCCATTTTCGTAAACACTGTATAGAATTATTAATTCTAACACATTTTGCTCGAAGAGAAATGTGATGGTATATATTTATACATCTGGAGCATTCTGTCTCAACCCTTTCTTTTGTAGTACACCCAAACAACCTTTTTTATGGTGTCCAGTCCATGATTAGGTCACATGATAGGCTCAGGTGAGTAGAATTAGATACATCTCGTAGCCCACATGATTGTTTCTAATTTTTTTTTTTTTGCAATCAAAGTTATTGCAATGAGACTCACAATCAGTAAAGTTTTTTTAACGTAATTGAATACTGTTACCAGTTCTCAACCGGCAGTATATTCAATACTGTTGTCATTCTTTGTGTCATCCCAGGAAAGATAGTTAAAAAATATGCTAAATGTATACATGGTGATTTTTAAAATGTGGTGCGAGGCACAAATAATCTTATAAATGCTAGATGCTAGTTAATAGTGCTATATACATAACATACATATATGACACTGTGTGTGATATAGTCCATGGATTCTATACCATCCGTGTTTTTAATGTGCATGTTTTGAGTAACTAATCATTGTTTTTGTGCATAATACGAGGTAAAGGTTTAAAAAAGCTTAATGACAGTAATGAGCTATGTGTTTTCTTGTTGCATTCTAGTTGGTATGGTGGTAAGTACAGTAACGGGCAGTAGCATTAGTTAATTTTTACTGTATTTTACTTTGCAAATGTGAATAGCAAAGCCAAATAATTTAATTCTGTAAGACGGCCAAGTTCATACTAACCTACCTCTTGTTTTCATCGGGTGTTGGAAGATAATTTTAGTGTTATTAGAAGTTAGTCAAATTAGAATAATAAGGGAACATGGCATTGTTGTATTGGAAATACAAATCGCATAAGAATGTTAGGTCGAATGCATTTACGGGGTGCTGTTGTAGTCACTTGTATTATTTGTTGTACTGAGAGAATAACACGTAAATGACCTTCAGTTGTGAAAGTCAAGTTTTATATACTAATTATGAGTATGTATCCATTACATTAATTATAATTATGTATAAGCAAAAAAACATTCTTGGTGTACACCAGCATTACAGTACAAACTAACGGCGAACTTTTAGAAGGTTGGAATAATTCGGGTCACAATTTCACATTAGTTGAATAAGTAGCTAGCCGAAAAGTCATTTGAGGTTAAATTGTCTAATTTTAGTCTGGGAAAGGCTAATGGAAAGGAACTTTAAAGCCACTTCTGTTGCCATAAAAATGTAGATTTACTAGATCAAAGTACAATACGAAAGTCCAGGTGTTAACGACTTAAGCAACCGTACATAGTAATTGCAATTGCCAACTTTTGTACACGAGGCAAAACGCTGAGCAGACTACGTAAAGTGTTTATATTAATGTCAGTGCGTGAGCACGTGTCATTTACACAAGCAACATTAAAACTAATGATTATAAATAAATAAATAAAATTTTAAATAGCAAGCATTTCAATCGTCATTTGGTTTGATTGAATGTTTGACTCAACCAATGCAATAATGTGATAAATTCTAACGGAACTGCTACAACCAGTATTGATCTATTGATTTAGTTTTCTCCGGTCCCGATCTCCGGATGGATGATGCTGTCTTGTTTCGTGCCAGTAAATAATAATGTATTAATTTAGAAGTACATACAACTACACACATAGGTACATATAATAATATTCAATTAAAGACGTTTAGCAATCCCTAATAATACTGTTCCATCCTACGGCAAGAATGTAAAACAGGAACTGATAAAGAAAAAAATGTGGTTGATTTCATCACTAAACGTTTATTTCGATTGTTCCCAAAATAAAATATGATATCAAAGTATCAGAGCTAGATATTACAATCGTTTGAACAAAAAAAAATGCAAAAAGTACAACAGTACAAGCACTAAGTACATTATAGACTTACAATCAAAAGGTTCGCAAGTCTTTATTGAATTTAGAAACGTAAATTTGTACTTAACGAATTTTTTCAATAACAGCTATGAAAAACCCATCTGTTTTATCGTTTTCAAGATCACATTTGGCACACAATTCAGCCCACTCATATCTATGATTTTGTAATCGGTGCTTCCATAAGGGTAATGCTTTTTTTAATCTAAACTTCTTGTGATTATCTTCGAAGGACAAAGCACCCTGAATTACATCCTCATTTTCCAGAGAATTAACAGAACATGTAGAATAAACAATTCGCTTAACACCAGGAAACCTTAGGGCATGACAAAGTACTTTCTGCTGGTAATGTGATAAATTTTTTAGCCGATCGTGTAGATTCTCCTCATACTGTGGAATGTCAACTCGGCTGGACATGCCTATAAACACAACACAGAAAAAAGTCATAATGCAATTCTTACACAAAAAAAAAATAACATGTAGACGTCGGTATACATATATAATTTCGCCGCGTATATCTTGCTATAAATCTCATAGACTATAATTATATCAATTACCAGAGCCAGAGCATGATGGATCTACCAATATGTATTCGATATTTGGGTACGAGGAAGGATCAATTTCCGTAAAATCTTCATTCAAAACAGAAACAAAATCACATCCCAATTGGTGCAACATCTCTCTTAAAGTATTACAACGTTTTGTGCTTTTCTCAACAGCAAATATCTCGCTGTCACTGCCGGCTAGGCTTGCTAAATAACTTGTTTTCATCCCTGGTGCAGCACAAGCATCCAGAACACATCGTCCTTTTCGAGGTTTCAAAGCCATGGCAGCTAAACAACTTGCCTATGGAAAGACAAGAACTGTGTAAACATTCATTTTGTCAAATATTACAGCGAAGCCATAAACCTGCCTCCTGACCTTATCTTGTAAGACGAAAGATCCATCAAGATATAAGGGATGAGTGTGAAAGTCTTGTCTGGGAGCGAAGATCAGTAGGTTGTCCACTGTGTCATCTTTGGCAAAGTCGCTGGATGACAAATTATTCACCTCCTCAAAAGGTTTCTCGCACCACCCCTCGTCAATCAAATATTTAACTGCTTCTTGCACACTTAATTTAAGAGTGTTGACGCGTACATACCGCGGTTTTTCAACAGCTACCGGTTCATCTGAAATACATGTCACAAAATCATTCAAACGTTCTCATGTCAGACTGCTTTTTAATTCGAAACCCAATCTTACTCTTCCTATTTGTCGTTTTCCTGGCAAATTTATTCAAAGCCTTCTCCAGTTGATCCTTAGCGCTCAAAACTGTTAAGATTGGTTTCGCCTGCCGTTGATTATTGACAAGTTTCCCTCGAATTAGTTCCACAACAAGTATCTTAATCAAAGGTAACTGTGATTCCAACCGCGGCTCTTTCTCCACAAGCTTAGCCTTCTTGATTGCGTAATTAATCTCCTCCGCCTTCTGCAACGCTGTCGACACCAAAGCGGTAACCGCTTTTTTGTTCTGCAATAAAAACAATAACGTAACTTTGTATATTATCCCCTCCATCATTACTGATGAGACACCATCTGACAAGCTTTTACTCATGTCCTGGATTGAAACCAAAACTAGCTCATCAAATATGCCAGATAAGTAGGCACCACATTCCTAATTATGTCGCGATTCACCGCAACCAAATAGCAAACGAAAAAGCTTACAGGGTGTTTTGCCGCAAATATTGCATTTCGGAGACCATCTTCATAAGTTTCAACCTTTTTCAAGACTTGGGAAGCCACTTTATACAACTTCGGAACCTTGACACTATGGGCCAGTTTAGTTTTTCCTTCTCCGATGTTTTGGGGTTCTTCCCTTCTTGTGATATCCTCATACACCTCCATAATTCTAATTCTTTAGGTTTATCTAAATTCACCACTTAATCTAATTTACTTTAATCTTTCAAAAAAGATAACTTATTCACTTGAATAACGGCCGAAAATGAGACACATCAACAAACCGTGACAGAGAGACATTCGCACAATTCGCAGATACACATGATGAAAAAAATTAAGCAGAACACTTGAAAGGTTACTGCGATTAAAAACTGTAGGCTGTCCTGAACACTGGCAGACCCCCACGATATCCACGACTTCTCGGAAGGTTTTGGCGGAAGGTCACCCATTAATACCCATTTTCGGGTTTCCAACGACACTTAAATAAATTCTACTTTATGGTTGGGGAATCATTAGTGGTGGTGGCACATGGCCCCTCTGGCAGGGTATTTAAATTCTTGTGCTTGTTTCACCTCTTCTATTCTAGGTTTGCTATTGTTTCCGATTATTGGCCGAGATGGCGTTTAAGGTTTCCCCAATTGTTTTCAAGCTGCGGCTCTTCTTGCTACTTAAGCAATATATTCCTTCTACGGCCAAACATCGGACAAACACACTTTCCAGCTATAAAAGACACACACAGAAACAACTTGACAAGTGTGAAACGGCACAACAAAGAAGTACTGAAATTAAGTTAATTGTTAAAATACAATTATGAAGTACTTTACAGAAGGACGAGAGAAGTCGGCTCTGCTGACTGCAGCTCCGACCAGGTTCCTGTGGATTTATGTTATGTTCTCATTTATCATGTTATGTGCCCAAACCTCATGCTCTGCACGTCCATGTCCATTAATTTAAATGTGTGGTAATGGTAATCTGAGTGAAGTCAACCAGGGCCCTGTTTCTCAGCATTTGTTACTTTGCGCAAAGTAAAAAGTTCGAAGAAAAAAGTAACAAATGCAAAGTGAAAAGTAAATGTGTTTCACCGATATTACTTTGCAAGTCCATTTACTTACTATGGAATTTTTGCAAAGTCCTCGCGTTAACTATGGTTAGGGACAACCACATTATGCGGTATTTTCTCGACAAAAAATTAGTTTTTTCAAAAAACAAATGCTTTTTCAGAAAAAAAAATGTTATGAAGCATTTTTTTAAAAAATATTTCAAAATTTGTACTTTCAAATTATAAAACTACTTTTTTCAAAAATGTTTGTATTTTAGATGAAATTTTGACACAAATTTAAAAAAAAAACATCGAAATTTTAATTTTTTTTAGAAATTTTGCCTTTAGAAATAGCGCTGTCAAGTACTTGAATGCCCACAATAAATTGTTTTTCTAAAAATTTAATTTTTACTCCGCAAAAAAACCGATATCCCATGTATTTGTGGTGGGAGATCCGGGAAAATGAACATTTCCAGGGTCACTTGTCAATTTCTTGAGGCAGTGACGTCAAATTTTGAAAAGCAAAGTAGTAAAATATTAGGTGAAACAGCATTACTTTGCACTTGTCAAAATCAGCATTATTCTTATATTGCAATTTGCAATGAAAAGTGGGGTTGTAAATTTGTAAAGTAATTTTATTTCTCACGCTTTTAGCTATCGAGGGTGAAGCACATAATTTGATCATCTCCACGCGCTCATAATACATAAATTGGTCATCTGCATTTCTCGCGAGTGCATAAAATGATCAACTCCAGAAAACGACAATCTGGCTATCTGGCATTGCTGGATTCCGTCAATTATTAAAATATACATTTCCCCCCATATTTGCAATTTTCTCCATGGTTTATATAGCTTTCAATTTGCTTTTCGCCGTAGGTATTTCTTCGTATCTAAAGTAAAATGTTACAGTTCGCACGGGTACAGGACGAAGAGCTTGAATAACCATGCTTTAATTCCGTTGCTTTGCAAAAATAGCTTTCTTTAAGTGATTTAACTGTGATTTAACTTTGAAATTAATTCTTTTAAGTTGTTTTAATATTAAATTGCATATATATCATATATACCTATATGTAAGTAACATTCAACAACTTTCAAAGCAGTGCACTAGTCGACGTCTAGAATGTGTACGTTAGTGGGAACTTTGCTTTACCAAGCCCATGATGGGTACTTTTTTAGTGTGATTTATACGGTGGTATAATGGGAGCGTTGAAAAACTCATAGACTTGACAGATTTCTGGAATGCCCGATATGTTAAAGGATAGCCGGAATGCTGGGAATCTGGAAAATCTGCGAGTTTTTCAACGCACCCAATATATAATTTAAAAAAATATTGAGCTTAATAGTCATAGTTAGTGGTATGTTCTTTTTATCCACAATTTTTATTCTATTATTATACCCATTTCAATTTTACCGAAAAATTAGAGATTTGGCGTTTTCATGGATTTGATCAATTTATGCAGTACGATTGCATGGAGATGATTAATTTATGTGATGTGGTCGCGTGGAGATGATCAAATTATGTACTTCACCCTCGTTATGTGTATTTATGTTTAATTTTAAACGTTAACCGTGAAGCGCTTGTACTTTTTACTTGGCCAATATTTTGCCAAGTGCAAAGAAAAAAGTACTGGTGAAATAGGGGCCTGGTTGCGTTTTCCGTGAAACGTACGGTATAACATATGTATGTATATTATGTATATACGCACACATATAAAAGCTCTATATATTCTACACAGTATATACAGGTATATTACAGTATACATTAAAGGCATTCATCTCATTCTCAGATTGGATCATCTCTCTCTCGCAGTCTCGCAGTGAGGGAATACACACGTATATCCTCCCATCTCCGATCTGTATTTTTTTGGACAGGAAGAGGAAAAAATCCAAAAAACAATCCAACGGAATGAGATATTTTCGTATTCACTGTTTTCCTGTCCATTTCATTTTCATTTGTGAAGAGAAAAGCATGGACATGAAGGAACATAATTATTTATTAACATGAAAGCAATTAAGTGATTTTTTTTTTCGGAATCGTTTATTACACAAGTTTTCTTTTAAAAAAAACCTTGTATTTACCTTGTTTGTATATAGTTTTGTTTTGTTTTATTTTTGTTTTTCTGGGTTTTTTATTTTGGTTTTTTTTTTGGTTTCATTCACTGTACCGATTATATATTTTTCGGGGGTGTTCAAGTTAGTTTGATTTGGGAGTTGAAGAAATATGACGGAACCAAAAGTACAAAATTCTGCTGACTCACAAAATTATGAGCAACTAGCGCAGGAAATCGAGGCTCTGGATACCTACTGGGGACCGACCTTCCGGTAAAAGAGATAGTTTTCTTCATGTCACGGTGTTTTATACCATTTATTTAGTCAAAGTTCGGATCATTTTGTTGAAGATAGGCAGCTTGTTGCTTCATTTGACGTTGTTGAAGATGTTTGCTGTAGAATGTAGAAAGAACTGGCGAAGTTTGTGGTTATGAAAATATTGTATTGATCTATAAAGATTATGGTGAGGAATTGAGGAATGTACTTGGATCGTGACGGAATTTAAAATTTAACCTGTATTTTTGTGGATATACTCGTACTTATGGGATGCTTTAGCTTTTTCGTAATATTGTTGAAATGGTTTTCCTTTTTTCAGAGCAATAATTGAAGATGGAAAACATGAGAAATTTTTGGAGCATTTGGAGCAGAGGATTAAAAGTCATGATAGGGATATTGAGAAATTGTGCAACGCCCATTATCAGGGCTTTATTGACTCCATCAGGGAACTCCTTCATGTAAGGTCTGAAGCTCAGGATTTGAAGGTGAGTTGAGAAGTGTTTCTGTTTGGTTTTTGTCGAGTTATTTTGAGAAGGGACTCAAAAACAAAATTGAACTGGGGGTTAGGGACAGAAACAGTACGATTGATGTATAGACATTTTTAATTAAAATTTATGCAGGGTCTAATTGCGTCCATGGACGAAGACTTACAGAGAGAATTGACTAATGTTTTGCAACGAGGAGAAGAAGTCGAAAAAGCTCGACGAGTGGAGACTAATATTATATCCACGATAGATCAGCTCCAAGTTTGTCTTCCAGTTTTTCGCATGTACCGTAAACTTCAAGAACAACTTGCTCAAAAGAGGTATTACCCAGCCTTAAAGTCTTTGGAACAACTTGAACACACGTATCTTCCTCAAGTTGCCCGTTACCGGTTCACAAATCACTTTAGAGAAAGCATTCCGAAGTAAGTTCAATCGGTTCGTATGACTACGGTTACGGACGATCATCATCCTCACACCCGAACATATGTAATATAGCACGATAATGTCATATTTTCCTATTTTTACAGATTTAGGAAGAAAATTCAGGACTCAAGTATGTCGGAACTGAAAGATTTTCTTGAAAATGTTCGTAAATATTCAAGCAAAATTGGCGAGGTAGCCATGCGGCATGTAAGGCAGTATACTTTCTCTTCACCTTCACATTATTTCAGTTAGAATTGAGGATGTTACTGGCTGGTTTTTGATAAATAGGCATTCATGTTGCTATGGTGGAACATTTTTGTGTTTTAGACATCCGAACAGTTAGACATGGATGAAACCATTACCGGGAAAAGAAAATTAGCTGCTATTGGAACTTCGAATCCATTCTTAGGTAAGAATATAGTATATAAATATGTAGTCAATTTTTAGGTTCAAATACATACATACAACAGAAAATCAAAATCTTCATTTTTATGGCGCAGATGATTACGAAGCTCAGGATGAAAGTTCTCTGGATGTGGAGGATGGTTTAAGCGCACAAGATTTAGTTGATTTTTCTCCATTGTATCGATGTCTTCATATTTTCACCGTACTAGGCGATAAGCACACCTTTGAAAGCTACTACACAAAACAGAGGAAGGAGCAGTCAAGTTTGGTACTGCTGCCGCATGCTAACATGGTAATTTAACTAACTTATACTTAGGCATAATTCTAACGTTAGGTAAAGTAATCCTGATTCTAGATGTAATTATGTTTCACAGCACGAAAGCTTGCAAGGATACCGTGAATATTTTCACGCTGTCGTCGGTTTCTTCGTGATTGAAAATCATCTGTTGTACACTACAAATGGTTTAGTCACCCAAGCCATTCTGGAAGAACTTTGGAGTTCGTCTGTACCAAAGATAGCTAGCAATCTCCGTACACATGCGGTAATAAATCCTTCGCCTAAAGGTTTTCCATGCTGGGGAAAGAATTGCTAATTTTTTTTAAATTTCAGTCTTATTGCACCGATGCGGAATTAATATTACAAATTAAAAACGTTATCATGCTGTTCATTAACACGTTAGCGGTAAGTCAACGAAAATATTTTTTGAGAAAGAATGTCTGCTTAAATTTTGTTTTTTTTGTGTTTTTGTTCATGTTTGTTTATTTCATGTTGTTTACTTTTTAGAATTATGGGTACAATGTTACCCAACTAATGGCCATACTACAAGATATTCGAGAACATTACACGGATGTGTTAATGCAGCGATGTGTTCACTCTTTTCGTGAAATTTTTGATCAAGATACGTATCATCCTTTACAAGTAATATCTGGCTCTTCTGCGTATACATATTTGAATTGATTATGAGACAATGTTAATGCATTTTTTTGTCAATGCATTGCAGGTGAGCAATGATACTGAATACGTATCTGTGGTGGAGGTTTTCCCATTCCGAGACGTAAATTTGGAGAGAAGTTCATTCCCCAGACGATTTCCTTTCTCGTCTATGGTCCCCAAAGTGTATGAACAAGTGAAAGAGTTTGTTTGTGCCTCTCTCAAGTACACTGAAGAATTAAATTTAAGTCAAACTGAAGTTGATGATATGATACGCAAATCTACTAATTTGTTACTAACACGGACGCTTAGTGGCTGCCTCACAACTTTAATTCAGAAACCTTCTGTTGGTCTATTAGAACTTATTCAGATTACCATAAATACAAATTATTTAGAAAATACAAACGCCTACCTCGAAGAGTTTATCTCATCAATTAGCGGGTAAGATCATTTTTACTATTCTTACAAACAGTTAATGTAGTTTGTTGTTAGCAGTCTGATACCAATTTGCTTTTCGTGATATTACAGAAGTTTCGTCAAGGATGTGTCGCACAAAGCAGAGTTACAAGGAAAATCCATGTTCAAAGATGCTAGAGCCGAGGCAGAAGAACAAATTTACGAACGGTTAAAAGCTAAAATTGATGAAACCTTTGACCTTGCTAATTATGAGTGGACCTTGAATGAACCCCAAGGACGCGCGTCCGATTACATAATTGATTTAGTCGAGTTTCTGCAATGCACATTTCGTGCTTTCACCAATTTACCTGTATGTCTTACCTCATATCATGTCATTTTCTGATATTATCATTGTATTCTTGTATTGTTGCTTACTGCGTATTATTATTTTTATTTTATTAGATCAAAGTAGCTAGAACAGCGTGCATGGCAGCGTGTCAACACATAAATAAAAAACTACTTAAAATGATACTGGAGGATGAAGACGTTAAGCAGATCTCTCTTGGTGCCTTAAAGCAACTGGATTTGGACCTAATTCAATGCGAGCGTAAGTGCATAGTGTTGCATAATATATTATATCTTCATATTTGGTATTTGTTTGACTTAAGGTGGCTTGTATTTCATTTTTCCCGTTTGATTTGCAAGACGTTTGATTTTATTTTCTTCGTAGAATTTGCTACCTCAGAACCAGTGAAGGGGTTAGATCCCAGTCTGCTGCTCGAATGTTTTACGGATGTACGTCAGCTTCTAGATTTATTTAATCAATGCGATTTTTCTGCGTACTTTCATGATTTTGGAGAAAGAACCTCAAAGTATCCCAGAGTCACACCTCAGTCGGCCATTAAATTATTAGAAAAGTAAGATTGCACAAGTAACAATATCCAACTTTTTCATTCGTTGCAACTTTTTAAAAATTAAATACTTTTTTATTATCAAAACAGGATTCGTGAAGCGGATAAGGACAAGAAAAAGATATTATCTGTCTTGAAAAAAGACGAACGTGACAAGAAGAAATTGCACGAAACAATTCTCAGATCATTAAAAGAACTCCCGCAGACCTCACAGTAGATGAATTGATAGACAATAACGTCGATAATTACAAAAATTACATATATTTAATTTATTTACCAGTACCTTTAAAGTTATATTCACTGAGATTCTTTTTGTTATTTATTTACGACGATCATCTGGTCACGATTTCAAAAATGCAGTAAAGCATTTACAGATGAAATTCTTATACCCCAAATTTCATGCATGCGATTTTAATAAGCTAATACATGCACAATGTTTTTTCCGTAGGACATTTCAGGAAATATTAGTTGCATTTAGAATATTCGCAAAGAGTTACTAAATTGAATGTTTTAATTTTTAAACAATAATGATCGCATATTATAGAGTTACAGTTTTTTGCTTTAGTAATTCTTGGCTTAGTGCTGAAAGCCCCGATTTTCGTACCCACCGTTTCGTTTGTAATCCCCTGGAACCATCAGTGATTTACCATTTATAGCGTGCAAGGTGTCCATAGGGTGACTTGTACTATCTGCATTATTTTTTCCGCTTCCAGATAACATATTATTTATTTTAACGATGAGTGGGTGTATATACGGTTCCTGCCGTTTGGTCAGTTTTGATCTCCCTGTTTGGTAAAATTTGCAAATTAAACTTACACATGTCCAACTTTGTATACCGTAAAAAAAAAAATCTTACCAGTGCAGAGACTGACAAGACTCCCAACAACAACGGTTATGGTGCTTCCAATCAATGGATAAAATAAATACGAGATTGAGTAAATTTTTTCCGGCCATTCGCTATGAATTAGAATTTGGCATGTTTCATTTAGCATTCGAAAATCATTAATTATTATTACTCGTTTAGATTCCCTAAAGAATAGGCAACTAAACTTACTAGGTCGGTGGCGGTTGCGTCCACATCTGCTGTCTTTGCAGAGCGAGTGTTTGATTGTATGAGTTCCAGATGTCTTCACTGCATTCTTCGGTGCTAAATTCCAAGGTTCTGGTTGGTTTTGCGAGAAATACGAGAGATCCAACGCTTAGCCACAGAGTTATGGCATGACCAACTAAGATTCCTACTATCGCACCCTATGATATGAAATGCCCTTACTGTCATCAGTAACTTTCTTTTTTTGACTTTCTTCGATACCATATAATATAATAAATCTGCGTTATATTTTTGCTCACGTATTTGTTAGAAAATGGCAGCAAAATTCCCAAAACGAAAATACCCAACAATGGACCAGTTACAGAACCATTAACGACGATTGTAGCTTGAAGTACTCCACCCAAATTCTTCACGACGAAGCCCATACCAACCGCCAGGAGTCCAAATAACAGTCCTGATTACACAATAATACGATGTACCTTTTAGTTTTACTATATAGTAGTATCATTGTTGTCCAGCGTGCGGAATGAAATGAAATACCTGCAAACTTTGTAATTATCCCTTGAGTATTGTCGGACAAAGTCTTAAACCCCGGGATCCTCTTCAAAAAATCCTCGACTGCAAATCATAAAATTATTTTTGTGCATGAATTAAAAAGGGCACCCATGGAGAATCATGCTACATAATGATTTAATTATATTTAGAAGGCTAGAAATACTGGAAAAAAATAAAGTTGAGCGAACCTAAAACGGCGGCCATACTATTAATGCCGCTGGACAAGGTACTCAAGGACCCGGAGAAGAGACAAGCCGCAAAGAGACCCACGAGTCCAGGGACAGGAGACAAAAACTCGAGGACAAAATAGGGGGCAATTTGATCACTCCGAGCAATCTGGCCCAAGGTGAGTGGATCACACCCAGCGTAATTAGCAAATATAACCACACCGCACAGAGCTGCCAGTGACATGGTCAATGCAACCAAAGGAGTTGTCAAAAAAAGGGCTCTATTTTTAAAAAATCAGTTTAAATTATTCATTACCCGGTGAGGAACACTTTTTTTTCATAAAAAGGGATGTAAGTATAACATATTTGGATATGTTGCCTGCAATAAACAAGTAATTTGTAGCTCCTGTTCACGGCACATGATGTGAAAGGAGGGACAAATACTGACATGTCAATTAGCAAAGTCTAGTAGCAATAAAATAAAAAACATACGTAAATGCTCGGCTCAAAGAGCTCATGCTACAGTAGCGTTGCACCGTCATTTGATGACAGCCAAATGAACTGAGCCATCCCACCCCTTGTCCAAAAAATAAGCCAAAAGACGTGTGACGAACGAAGGGATCGAAATCCAAACTGCATAAGAAATAAACATGGATCCATCAGGACATGACTTGCGGGTGTCAAAAATTTAATTTGGCTTATTAGGACCATACATTAAAAAATATACAAGTAAAAAAAAAAAAAAAAAGGAGTGCCCACTTGAAAAAATTCCATCTTCCGTGTTCTCTTGTGATATTAATGGCTTGCTCCAAGCCTCCAACACGCAGGGAACCCTTGATAATGATTGCCGTCATACCTGCCAACATCTTTTAGGGAAGGGATGAAAAATCAAAGATAAAAATGCATATTTTTACAATCAACCTGATTTTACTAAATTGCCTATACACAACATATATAGAATTATTTCCGCTACTTTGACATTATGTATTATATTAAGGTGTAGTGGCTCAATACAAAAGTGAAAGAAATGGTTTCATATCATTACCATCAAAATCTGAAAGACATCTGTCCATACAACGGCTTTGAGGCCACCCTGAAAATTAGGAGATCATAAAAATAAATATTAAAAAAAAAAAAACATACCGATATACAGCCATTTTTACTAGCTGTGTTACAGATCACTGTGGAGCAAGAAGGAGGAACAGTAGTTAAATTGTCATTACTATACCCTTGTTACTATACATATTATATTACGATGATGAATTATTAAGGAAAAGTGAAAGCAGAAGTCCATGGTGTTTAATGGCAAAGTTACACTTTTATGCATTTTTATTATAGCAAATGTATGTATAGGTATAATATATGCATATATTTATATTAAATTCATTAAATGTACATGATTATATGGAGACTTACGATGGCTGTATAAAAGGCCGCACACAGTCCCACGCCCAACATCGCCCATTCAATGGAGAAATCAACCATAGCTTTGAGTGCTAATGCTGGGGCGAAGAGAACCACACCCATGTACATGGTGACCTGAATGATGAACGTGGCTGTGGCTAATAAACGAACTGTCACCGAATCGAATCTCCTTTCTAGATACTGTTTGGGACAAACAAAAATCACATTTATAGAGTATCATCATGATTAGTTCAAATATGATTGTGTACCTTGGAATTTTAAATTAAGTATGTTTCCACACATTTGAATCATTTCCCCCAGTCATGTCCCGGAAAAAATCCTCCGGTAAATGTCTCTTCCATCACATTTGTTCAACATGACCTTTAGCAGAATGCTTTCACTTAAACCCTCGATGCCCTATTGGGACATGATTTGGCTAATACGGGCAATTGTAATCATATGTATGGTATAAGATATCACATTAATCAACTTTTCCTGGCCGTGAATCAGTAGCAGAAAAAGTATTTTGAAGATTCAATTGAGTACAGCAAAGATATAGGGAAAATACAGGCATACATAAACGAAAAAAAATTAAATAATAAAAGGAACAGCATGCATAGGAATAGTCACGTATGGGAATAGAAGGAAATGAAGACAACCACATTTATTCCTATGAATCTTTGTGGGCATAAACACTTTTTTTTAAAGAATCGGTGCAATGAGTAAGAAGTGAAAAGCCCTCGATAAAATGCACTGCTATTATTATTATTATAATCATTTCCACCAGAAGAATCATTGGCATAATTTTTTTTTTGGGGGGGGGGAACTCTCATCTTCTCACATCTATTGGGGAGGATCCATCACTGGATTAGTTAATGTGCGATCTTCTTCTTTTATGGGACACCTGAGCAAACGAGGAAATAAATTATGATTTCCTTTTTCTTCACTCTCAAAGCGGGAGGCTGAAGGAGAAAAAATCTCATCAATCATGCTCTAATTGATAAACCTCACCTCTTCTGCATCTGAAATAAGTGTATATAATACTTACGCTTTTAAGACCAAAAAAAAAAAACAATGAAAGAAATGCTCCCACATTCAGAGGGTAAAAATTATAGTTTTTTGTTTCTTGTATAAAACAAAAGGATGGCACACAAAACTACATCTTTTTTGAGGATTTAAACGTACACTAGAAGAGAATTATACGGGTTATATGTATACACATTTAACAATTGAGGTACAGGATAAAAACGTATATAGGTAATATGTGTATCACTGTGCCACGATGCAAGACCAATTACATCTGGACTGAACTGTGACTGCTTCTTCATTCAATAGAAGTATACAGTATACAGTATAAAGTATATATATGCATATAAAGTATATAAAGTATATGTATATATATGCATAATGCATACACACATGTACGTTTGAGAGCATTTCTCTTCATCTTTACAATAAAAATATTGTTTTTTCTCTTTTTGTTGAAACCACGACAAAACAGGGTAAGTTCCCTTGTATTGCAAATACAGAAGAAAGAATGAAAAGTCAGTGATTTTCCCCCTAACTTGTCTTTTTACACATGTATTACATATGTACGTGTCACATAGGAAAAGTATATCTCCGACTTTCCCCGCTTTAAATGCTTATGGCTTGATTTTTGTCCCTTTAATCAGTACCTATGCCTACATTCCTATTATGTATGTATATTTGCATGTGCAGTCCCTAGAAAGCCCAGAATTAGAGCTTGGAATAAAACAATTCTTTCAAGACTTACAATTCATTAAGCACTGCCCATGAATTCCTACTGCAGTTACATTCTTTATTTTTTGATGCTTTTAGTTAAGAAAAACAAAGAAAAAACCTCGAAGAAAGTCCAATGTTTGCTCTACATACACACGGCAAAGAAAAAAGCCGTGCTGGTAAATTAAACACTGTCAACAAGGGTATATGTACATGGATGACGGCTCTAATACGGATGGTCTTAAAAGGAGTTTAAAAATGAGTAATTTTTACTGATGACGTTATACTTACCTATACTAATACTAATGTGGCACGTAATATTAATGGATTTAGCGTACACGACAGGGGTAGGATGTGCATATTACGTACATATGTATATATGTACGTACGTGTATAGGTATACTTAAATACTTACTTTGCCAATAATTATTTTTTACACTTGAGAACCCACCTATTTCTTCTGGGGATATGTCGGTAGGGATGACGGGGTAAATAATGTGTAAAAAACACTTGGATGCCCAAGCCCTGGATTCGTGAGAGCTCCTATGCTTACACGATAATTAAAGTTGAAAGAAGCACATTTCATACTTTTGAGACAATCGGATCATGAGCAAATGTTGAAATGAAGAAAAATAATATGCCACTTAATGCGTGACAAGGTGTGTACTTTTGAGTAGGTAAGTCAGTAACTAACATATAAATGAAAGATTTGGTTGAAGATCCTTCCTTATAGGTAGAAGATTCCCTCAAAACATATGTATCTATATATACTAAATTAAATGAAAATAGTCATTTCTCCGCCATGTATTTTTTGCCAAATCATTCCACCCTATAAATTGCAGCCCATTCCCTCTACTAGTAGTAAATGTAGGAAGGTATGCATAAAACAATTCAGGGTTACTCCTTTTGATTTTAATCCACCAGCAAACATTATTCTTCTTTCCCCCCCGACGGATTAAAGAGTGTAGCTTAGTAAAAGTAATTTTAAAAGAGATCAAAACCCAAAAGTCTTTGTTTTGGTGCATAGAAATCTTTGAAAAACAATACTCTTTTGCGTATTTAATACTATAAAGGGGAAATCAAAAGGGATTGTGCTCGGGGGCGAAGAGATTTGGAGATCTGAGAAAAGTTTGGGCTTAAGTGATTGCATTTTGATACTCGGCAAAGCGGCACAATCCTCATTTAAATGTGTCAAAGGAAGCGATGTGACATTAAGAAAGTAAAAGCGTCAGAATCTGGATCAAATCTGTAATGTATTTACAATTTCCAGGAACTTACTTTTCTCAGAACTATTTGCTTTTGTATCTCTTGTTTTGAGATATTAATTGAGAAAGTACGGGATTTTGACTTGCGATGAAGAGTTAATACACAAATAGTTTTTTACGAAAACAATGATACGTAAATATATTTTCGAGGCTTCAAATAAAAAAAACGCTTACTTCATAAACACTGGTTAATCTGAGACCATAAAGGGTTGGAAGAAACAAAAGGCCTCCCATTGGAATGAAGAAAAGGCAACCCAGGATTATTTCCGAGATTAGCGTTCCATTCGCATAAATTTCTCCGGTGTACCCTAAATTAAAAGAATTACAAAGGTAGTCAAGAAAAAATAAATTGTGTTAGCAATGACGTCCATTTTTGTAATCAGTTGACGCTCCCATAAATGTCTTAGCTATTCCGGACCAGCAGAGGAACAAAAAAAAAACATTAATTACACTGTTACAGTACAAAAAAAATAATAAGGGTAAGACGGCAGGAAGAAAATTGCGATTTGATGTCAGAAAATGCTTTTTTTAAAATGAATAAAAATAAATACTTCATTATATTACTTTCGTGGCTTCAGTACACACACGGTAAACTCTGTTAATGTCAAATATTTAATCATTCATTAGGGTGACATGAAGAAAAGTGTGGACGGTTCCATTTGTCACATTACGGAAATTACATGACTTAAATGACATTTATTTACACAGAAGAAATCATACCTAAAACGAGTATAGCAGACATGTAGGTGGCCAGGAGGGATAAAGAGCTGGGGATAATAGCCATCTTCCGACCTCCAACCAGCAAGTCTGCATTGGTCTTCTGGGCCTTGATGCATGCATAATACAGACCAATTAGGACGGAGATGAGCAGCGTTCCTGAAATTACATTTTGTCCATCAAATCAGTTTTGCAAATCATCTTCTCGTAATGAAAGACAACAAAGTATTTCATTCTGAACGCATCATGCATATTATACATAAAAACATAAACATACATATTTATACATATGTATACATATAGCAATGATGAGGTGGACATATTGCGTAATGATGCACACAAAACAGCAAAACATCCCATGGGACAGAACAAATTTGTATTTTGTTAAAATTTAAAAATAAAAGTTCTGCTAGAGGAAGTCATTTACTAAAAGCTATGTTGTTTTGTTAGTTGTTTGCTATTGTATCGCAAAAGAAAAAATGTACAAACATTATGTCCTTACTGCCTGACTGTCAGTTTGCCCTTTCCCCATCCGTGAACGTAAATTTCAACATTTTTGCAAAGCAAGTGTACAATTACCTTGATCAGTAAACATTGATTTTAAAATGTTATGTCAGCTGCATATGTTAGTATAAGGGATTTATCCATACATGTACATAAATGGAATTTATAAAGTGCATAAATGCAAAATAAAGGGGGAAAGATGTAGTTACACCCGCAATGCACGTGAAACTGAGTATCCGTCATGAATAAATATTTTTTTTAAGACTCTATAACATCAAATGATTGATTCTTCCTAGATGAAAATATTAAGACAAATGATTAGATGGGAAAAACAACAAAGTCATTCTGACATTACCTGCCAAGACAGCGTAGTCCGTATAGCCGAAGGTTCCCACTGATTTTAAATCCATCATGTTGGCTTGATTTGCTCCGATTTTATATGTATATAAACTAACTTGCTGACCTAGTATGAATATTTGCGGTTATTTCGGCTCTAATTTAGTTCCCACTAAGCTGTAACTATGATTGGGAATGTAGTTCTGATTTATTTTTTTGGCGACGAAACACACGTATGTATATCATAAGAGAATTAATTTGCAACACATTTTTCTTTTCTCGAAATATCCTTTAGCGTTGTACAGATCATGGATGTTTGGGGAAGACAAAGACCGGAATATAATTGCACTTAATTTTGACCGCGAACGTTATTAAACTGATCCTTTTCCGAATAATCATGTATATATAGAAGTGTGTATATATGTACATACAAAGAATCTCGTAATTTCCAGCTGTGTATTTTTCTACTATCGCATTCGAGACGAGGAAACAGACTTTGATGACAAATGAGAATTTCACTGATGAAATCTGGTAGTTGTGGTGGTAGTCAATGATAATGTGCAATTTTTTTTACGGAAATTATTTACCCCTTTTCTTTGTTGATATTTTACTTTCCTCATTCAATTATGTACATTCAGCACTCATGCAGAATATTTGTAGGCTGGCACACGTGCGGATATATATGTGTATATTTGAAGACATCTCATACAGAATGTTATCTGTGTACATTTTGTTGGAATGACAGGCATGCAGAAATTCGAGTGAAGAATTAGAAATAGTGAAAATCCACTTGAAAATGATTACGACTTTCTTTGAACACTAAATCCAGTGGATAAATGGGTAAATACACAGAGATTTATTCACTCACAGTAGATTTCACAATGTAACTGAAAACTTGTTAAAAATTTCCTGTTTTCCCCCGTTGTCATCAATACTTTCCTCAGCACAGTTATTTTTTCTTTAATTTCATTTCCTTCTGTCACCTACAATTTTATTTGACATTTTTATGACAGGCAACAAGAGTAAAAAAAATCATTCTTAATCCAATGCCTTCATTTTACACTGTACTTTTTATTTTATTTAAGATGTATAAAATGTGCACAACTGCCTTTTAACCAGCATGGACTTTCTTTCTCTTGGAGTTTTGGAGTCAAAATGCCTTTTGTCAGGGAATCGCTCAGACTGTATTCAAAGCGGCTCACAAATTAATTTCCAACGTCTTTATTTTATGTTTTGTTGACTCGGCGAAATCCGGTGGGGTGGTCAGATGAGCTGATGAAAACACGAGTAATTTCCAATATGAGGGCAATATTAATTATAAAGAATTGAATAACTAATTTCACTTTGTCAAATTATCCCCCCAAAAAATTATCCAGTCTTTCTAGACAGATGTAGGTATTTTAGTGCTGAGAACAGCGGTAATAAATCTTGGGAAATGACCTTAAGTTAACAATGACAGAAAAATGTGTAAAAGCAAATTTTTTTTAAATCGTCAAAATGCCTCTGTAGCCTCCAATCAATGTTGACACCGTGAACTACAACAGACATCTAAATGCTTCATCGTACTTTTTTTTACCCACACTTTTGCAAGTTGATTTCTTTTTTAAATTAAAAACAAAATCGCTGCATAATGCAACGAACTTTTTACCGGCAAATAAAAAAAAGAAAAGAAAATGCATTGTGGATTAAAAATAAGGTAGGAGTCACTTTAAACAATAAGAAATGTCATGCTTTTAATCAAATGTTAGGAGAGATTAATTCTAAAGTGTTGACTTCATTTATAGAAAAAAAAGTGAAATCAAAAAAACTGCAGTGAGACGAATGACAAAAAAAAAAAAAACAGTGTCACACAAAGGTACAGAGGCACAAAGACAAAGGTAAATGCGACAGCAAAGAAATGTCTATAGTAATAAAGGCTGAAAAGTTGGGTAAAAAAAAAAGGAGACACCAAAATAATAATAATAGTAACACTAAAAATGTATATACCACAGAAAAGAGTTAAGCGTGTGAAGATGAGAAACCTGTGACTGTGAGCAAGCACGTCAGAGCTTAACAACCAAGTACAAACTGACAAGCTTCGATTTCTACTTTGCTCAAAAAGCTGATTGTGTTATTTAACCTATATTTATTTTATTTTACCATCATCCACTTTATACTTTACCTTTTTTTGTATGAGGTGGCATCGCACTTCTCCCCCATTTCATTCTCTTTCTCTGCTTCCTATTATGTTATATGTATATATGCAAGTGCATGTATACATATATATACGCACATAAGTACATAGGTGTATACAAATGTGTGTGTCGTGTAGACCAAAAAAAAACCTTTCGCCAAATGCCTTCCAAAAAAGAAGTAGGTACACTCAGATAAAAGGGGATGTGCTTCGGCGATCTTTTTTCACAAGATGTCTTTCTTTCTACAGATAAAAAAAAAAGTATAGGCATAAGAGCTGTACTTACAAGGAGATAGAATCATATCTCCGTCCCACCTGCAAAATAAAATCATCTTGGATTAAATAGCTTAAAAAAATCAAGATGATTCTCCGTAAGGGTTTTGGCTCCCCATATAAAATAAGTTTCCACGGGCACAAAAGGGCACGATTTGCCTCTGATTTTTAACAAATAATTCCAAAGATGATTATGATACAGATAAACGCACACAAAATACACTTGTGTGCATGGGTATTACAATAATAATACTAAATACTCAATACTGACAGCACACTATTCCACACTGGCAGGGGAACTCTGAGACTTTTTTTGCTTACGCACATATCTATGTGTGAAAAAATGTGGTCTATATGTATTATCCCTTTTTTTATATTTTTTCCCCATTTAATAAAATGGCCTGGGATGCGTCTTTCTCCATGCATGAGGAATTTGGCTTAATTGCTAACCACAGCTTGTTATATTTTATCGTTGTATTGCAAGTTTATCACAAATGTTTTTTTTTTACCTATCCTTGTGATCGTAATACAAATAACTCGAGACTTACCGTTGTTACATAGTCTTTATTACATCAATAATTAATATTAATTGTCTCTCGTGCGCATCTTTTTATGGTAACGAAAGCAACTGTAGCTCATTTATCATGTCACGGCTTTGACGGCGCGTGGATTAAGAGGGAAATGTTTTGGTGTTACATGCACAACACAACACATGATGCTATATTTTTATCGGTAAAGGTTTTTAATTGTATTACGAGAGCGGAATTAAAAGCAACAGCAGTTAGCTACTGTTGAAGGTACCCGAAGGTACGTTGCTTTGTCTTTGAATCATCTTGGTTTTTATTATTGTTGCAGATTTTGTACCTTCGTGTATTTTTATACATGTACCGTTTCTTAGGATATAGTTTTAATGGTTGGACATGTAATAAGAATTGAAACTGAACTTCTTAGCCGATTTCAAGGCCAGCCGCTTGGCATGTGCGTTATATAAGATTTGGTGAAAATACACCCGTTCTTTTGGTGGCTTGAGAACACGATGATACTGGCCAAAATTAAAAAATTACGTTGTACATAATATATAGTTGTAGATATATATATGCATTTAAACGCGTGATATGCTGCATTTTGGAAGGGAATAATAGTATCTCTCAAACGACAAATAATGAAAACGCACGTACATATTTACATGTCGAGTGGGAAGTGCATAATTCGATCATTTCCATGAAGCCTTAATGCATGAAATAATCAGATTCAACCATTTATAAAATTTCGGCGTAACGCTTTATGTAGGCACAGCAATTTTTTTGGGGAGTGTTTAAGAGAATTTTCAATTGTTCGAAATTTGAAAAAAAAACAATTGCTTTTTTCATTTCTGTGTTAAACGAAAATTGTTCGAAATATTTTGAATGAAATCAGCTATACGTAGAACCAATCTGCTGATGATTCAGCGGGTTTCCAAAAGAAGTTTTTAGCAAAGAAATTAGCCAAATCTTTTTTAATTCCTACTAAATTTTGCTTTTATTACTAGAGTACACATTAAAAAAATTCACTGCCTCGATACATTGTTAAATAAAAAATATGTGAATTTTTTAATTTGTGTGGAGATGAGAGATTTATGTATTTTAAGGCCGTGCGGAGATGATCAAATTAAGCACTTTACTCTCGATTCTCGATATATATTAATTCGTGTTTTGTCTGCTGGAAACAAGGAAAATCAAGCTTGCAAACTATGAATTGATTATTTATTTTGTAATAATAATAATACCAAACATATGTAGTTGCATTACAATTTACAATGCATGCCAATAAAGAAAAATGTTACAACTTACAGTTCAAAAGCTTAACATTGAAATCCAAATCCGTATGGCATATGTGCATGTTAATGTATACCTATGTACATGTGTACACTTTAGTTTGACATAGCACAAGTACGAAATGTTTTATTAGTGAAATAATAATTCATCTACACGTGTAAGTACAAGGATTCTTAGAATGTCAAGATTCTAATTTGATATGAAAATGACGAGGAAGAATCGTCAAATCTTTTCCGTGAGTGATCTCACAAAGAAAGGATTAACAGAGGCTTGCGTTCTTATTAAAAACTATACGTTGAAGCAGTCAACACATGGCTAATTCTTAACGTCCTACATTTGTGTATATACATAAAAAAAAAATTAAAATCCGAGGAATATTGTGTTAGTAATTTGGTAAAGCCCTTTTCTGTTTTACTTCCTCTGAACGTCCTCTTTTTTTAAAATCATTCTTTATGCAACTGCCTGCTATCCCCTACGGTAGCCCTAAAAGACATCCTAAATCAAGATTGGTTACTAGGCCGCATTTGAAAATAAATCCTGTGGTAAGAGTGTTTAATGCGAACCTTTTTGCGGTTTGTACTTGAATTTACAGTGGACCTACAAACGTTTTTTTTTTTTGTGTATCAACTCACACGTAATTATTCAATTTAGCAACCACGGCCTAAAACCTAGCAAATTTTTACCATACCACAAAATCCTTACATACACAAAAAGGTCGTATTAGAAAAATTGTAAGGATGGAAACAAAAAATCCCTTCATTGGGATCTTAAGTAAATATTATAATAAAGCACTCATTTGAAAAATCTATTGCTTGAGGTTGGTTTGAGGGAAGAATAAAAATTAATAAAAGGGTTGCAAGCAGCAGAGTGTATGAATATGGAATGGATATCCAGCACATCTTCACGTAATCTTCCTTGTAAGTCTTATGCACGGTTTTCATATTTTTAAATAATATTGCTTACAATTAGATTATTTGTATACCTAGTATTTAATTAGACATTTTGAAAATATGCAAATCCGTGTATGGACCATGTACATAGGTACAAATGCATTTAAAGGAAATGATGGCATGCATTTTTTGGGAAGGTTATGGCTTTATACATTTTGCTCGATTTTATAAAAAAGGAAAGCCCACAGTCATAAAATTTCAGGTTTTGTGTAGGAGCAGGTAGCATATGAGAACGAGAATGGGGGAAAGTGAGATTCAAATCCTATTTATTACTAATTTTTTAAAGCACCAATTGACTATTTATTTCGTTATTATTTCTTCATTTCTTCCACGAATCCGCGTACACATCCTCCTATACCCAGGCCAAGGAAGCTCTCAATGCCTTGAATGGTATAATATTTGATGAGACAACGAATAAAGCCGGTTCTATAAAAATTAATACCCACTTTTATGGATTTACATATACGTTCTAAGAGAAACCCACAAGAAAGAAGCTCCTAACATGGAAAAAGTTGAGCTATTTATTTAGGTTCAAGGAATTCAAGGTTCAATAGAACAATTCAGAATTGGTAAGAAAGGCATTCTTTTTACAAAATCCATTGGTAAGAAACTCAGGAAGCCCAATTAAACCAAAACTGTAACTACTGGCCTAGCTAAAAAAAATACGCCGGTATTAAATGTGAAGAAATGGGCATTTGTGCATGTTTAGCAGTATATTCTCCTCTTGTTACCAATTTTTTAAACCACATTTTTTAAATAAACTAAATGACAGCATCAGCCAACAAACCTACAGACATGTCTATCCAAAAAATCCAAATAGCTTCATAAAATAATAGTACAGCAAAAAAAAAAAATTAAATAAATTTTAAGACATTAAATATGAATCCACTCAGCGCTTAGACCAAGTCGGAGCGCATCGGGGATAGCTCCGGTACTTCTTCATGCCGATTTGAAGACAATATATCTATTTCAGGGAGAAAAATTTCAGTTTGATTTGACCAAGATTGGCTAATAAGTTGTGGTGTCTTCTCGCACCAAGTTAAAAAACTCTGATTGTGCCGTGAAATTTTACGGCTTCAAACCCGCTAAATTTCACGACTTCAAAGCCACGAAATTTCATGACTTCAAGGCTGTGAAATTTCACGACTTCCAAGCCGCGACATTTCACGACTCAACAGCCGTGAATTTCGTGATGCAAAACAAAGATTTGTGTACTTGGCGGGTAAAAATCACCATAATTTGGTTAATCTATAGATCGGATTAGAACGCCATTTTTATTCTAGATCTGCAATAAAATATGCATATGTACACACGCATCCTCATAAATATAATTATAAAATTCATATGCACCTATGTGCAGTAATTGCTGAAAAATGCGGCTTACTAGCTCCAGTATACTTATGACTTTAGCCACTGAATCCACCAATATTAAGAGAAGCGTTATTTTATTTACGACAGAGTTCAAAGGATTAAAAATTATTTCAAAAAGTTCAAAGGATTAAAAATTATTTCAAAAAGTTCAAAGGATTAAATTTTTTTTTCTACTATAATTTATTTAGTTATTCCAAGTTTCGGTATTTTTAATGAAGAAATGAAATCTTTGCAAATTCAATAATTACAAGGAATGTGTTAATTAGTAAAAATTACAGGTGTGTAGAGGTGGCGGGCTTAAGTAGTTTTTTTCCCCTTGAATAACAGTTAAACCTAGATCCGAAAGTGTTAAAAATAGGCGGAGGAAATGGGGACCACATGCATATATAGGGACCACGTGACTTTTCCGCGGGATTCCCTGCCAGTCAATGGGCGCAGAGAGACCTTCGGAAAAAAACATGTAGGATTTTATTTATTATCCTTTCCAAATTCTTCTCCATATACCTATCGTATGTGCCCCACAAAAGCTTTCTGTTTTCTTAACAGAAAGAAGAAAATCCATTTTTTTAAACTCTCTTCCGTAGTTTTAAATTCCTTCTTCAAACAAGTATATTTTCAAAAAAACTACTTTTCTCCATGTGGTGTCAGTTTTGAACAAGTGTTTTATTTTGGACTCCCATAAAGGACTAAATGTAACCCTGTAAAAAAATTTAAGAGATTGTCACGTTATTTGATATGAACAAGGTGCTCCTTTTTAAGACTTATCGATATGACCCCAGTCCAATTTAATTGAGAATATACGATACAGACTTTAAAAAAATGTAGCTTTTGTGAGAAAGCTTAAAATAACCAAGAAAAGCTCAATAACCAATAGTCATGTTGGTATACATCACAGCAATAAAGAAAGTGTCTTCTTATAAGTTTCAGTAGTATCACCTTTGATTTTTGTTTGTTTGTATATATAAATGGTATTAAATTACAAAATAATGTGTTTGATTTAGATTGAGTTTAATTTGTGAGTTGATTTCAACATTTATCACTCAATGATTCAAAAGGGAGGTCAATAATATTGTAATCCAGTTCAAAGCTTTGATCTGAACGGGTATAGTATAGATACGGTCCAGCATTTAATGGGCAAAACAAAAGATTTTCAAAGGTTTAGTGATTATGTAATTATTGCTAAGTGAATAACATCACATTGATTTGGGATTATTTGTTGCATCAGAAAGAATCCAGTCAATCCAGTGGTATTAGGTGCACGAAATTTTCTGGTTAATTTCGTAGAGGCTTTTAGTTGTAGTTTATACATTATTGTGAGGATTGTGGTGGTGAGAAAGTCGGTGTTTCAGGAATGATGCTCAAAATCTTGATGTCCAGATGTGACAGTGATTGTTGCCGAATATTATGTTAGGGAGGTTAGTTAATGATGGTTTTGCAGTAAAAGGCCTACAAAGAAAAAAAAAGAGCGGTACTGAGGGGGGAGAAGATTGATTATAATTCTCTGTGTAAAGGGAATACTTAAGCGTAGTTACGACATATTAGAGGGATGTAGATAAGTTTGGCCTGAAATCTCTAATGTTAAGAGTAGTAGAACACTTGTGAAGCAGTACTTAATGGTGTAACTTTAGCTGGGTATGTATAGTTTCTGTCTGTCAGAGTTTTTGTATGAACTAAATGCATTTTAATGTGTTCGTAAAACACACTTAAGTTCAAATTGATAACATTTGGTTGTTAATTTGTTGTTGCAATTTCACTCTCTTGCTGTGTCATATATTGTGTTTGTGCCCTTCCTTTTTATATTCTTTCTTTTCTTTACAGGTTGTAGTTGCTTTTGTTTTCAAATATCAAAACAAGTTTTTTGGAACGTACTATACTTAAATGGCAGTTATGCCCTGCGTTTAGGATTGTAACTCGAAAAGAATTTTTGATTTATCCAGGGGCTAGCATAACTAATAATATTGGAGTGACCTTTCCGGGAATTTATGTGCTCAAAGTTTGTCGCCTCGGTCTCGATTAATACTTACATGAAAATATGTAAAAAATATGCTTAATAAGTATACAGTATACCCAGAGTGTTTGCTAGTTATCATGTAATAATTATTACTGTGTTCAAATTTATTGCCAAAATCAGTCATATATTGTAGGATCGTGTAATAACTTGAGGTTGACAAGAGTTAATATTTATATATTTTTCGTAAATGCCATTGTTAAAGGATTTTTCTACATATCTTAATTCCGCTGTCTTATTCTTGATACATTTTTTCGTTTTGTAATTGACTTTATCTGACTCAATACTAAGATTTTGTTGCAATGATTATGTCTGACCGTTCTTCAAATTATTCCTGTTAAACAACTATATTCAATTATAACTGTAATTTTTTAATGAACAAACGAAACTTGTTTAATTGAAAACATCTGTAATAGTAGTATAATTATTTTAATTATTAATTATATAAGAAATATATAATACTGCACAAGCTCAGCTATTTGTAACAGCAAGTTACTAATATTCTGTTGGACCACACGTCAGAGCGTTAAAGTACAATGTACGACACGGCTAGTCTGTATCGTGAAATATTGATAAATGTTGTGACGATCTCGATGTTCTAATCTTCTTCGCTTCTATCAAGCCAGGCATGTTCACCTCTTTTATAACTAAGCTTGTATGGTATCTGGTATGCCGATGTTGTATTTTGTACTAATGGATTGTGTGTCTTCTTTTTTAACTCGGGTCAGGCATGGAGGAGAGGAATTTTCGTTCTTACTACTACGAAAAAGTTGGATTCAGAGTGGTTGAGGAAAAGAAATCTTTAGAAATTTTATTGAAAGAAAAACCTGTTGACCGAAGTAAACTGATTCAGTTTACTCTTCGTTTTCCGGTTCCTGCCGTACACCGAAACCTACTATGGAAATTACTTTTGGGTGAGTGTATCATTTGGTCCGATTCCAAAAATAAGTACATTCAATGATTCAATGTAGACAGACGTTATACATATTTTAGCTAATACTGTCAATGAATATTACCACTAACTATTACAATTTACCAAGAAGTTGCCTGATTTTTGGATGCGTTACTTGAACGAATGAGGCTTTGGTTTGCAGACACACTACCTTTGTATATGGATCAGCACGAATTTGTTTCAAAACAACGACAAGAACAATATCAGGATTTACTCCATGCGCTACACGTACTTGTTCACCTTCCGCCTAACCTTTCAACTAGGTTTCACTTTTTTGTACTTATGAGGCACTTGGAAAATGGTAGTCTAAAGCTTGACTATATATCGCAGGTAAGTATTATATGCACGTTGAAGAGATGTTATTTAACGCAAATTGAATTTATCATCGTGCGACAAAATACGATTCACTTAATCATCTATTTGGCCTCCTTTTCTATTCCAGCTTTACAATCGCGATAGTCATGTATTCATCACAATCAATGAGGCACTGAGTGATATTATTGACTGTGATTGTGATATATTCTGGGTCTCGAAAGGAATTTTTGAGCTTCTGAAGTCATTTCGGCCGTTCTTCCCTGCGTTGGTAACTTATACCGATAAGCTGTTGCTTATGCAAGATGAGCAACTTCACCAGTAATTCAATTTTGTTAAACAAGGCTACTCGAAATGTTCAAACATCTAAATCATGTAATTTTAAAACGTGTAAATCGATTCATCTATATCTGTATGATTTGCAGGTATCTCTCAAGTCAAAAAATTCTAGAGTCCCTACCGTTGGAAGGGTGGTTTGAAAATTGCTTTGCTGAAATATTACCTATCGTTCCCCTTCAAAGGTTGGTTTGACACTACTGAAATAGGTTTTTGTGATTACAGTAACATAACCTGCTTTATTTAATATTTCATGGCAGAATATGGGACAAAATTCTTGGCGGATCGTCAATTATAATGGTTTTCGTAGTGATCTCACTTCTTTCCAGGATAAGGCAAACTATTTTCAAACTGAACAACATTCATAAACTTATAGAAAGCATTAAGAAGGTAGGTAAAGTATGGTGATGCATTTTAAATCAAATAATTTTCCTGTTGTTTTTAACTGAATCTTTGAAATTATTTCAGCTAACTGAATCCATAGCTGACATGGTTGTGAATGAAGCTATACAATTATGGCAGCAATTCGGAAGTCCAATTTTGCCCGGTTCTAATAACGACTGCTTGAAGGATCATAAAATTATTCAAAAATCGGTCCAGAAGAATTTGACTGACTTCAGGAAAATTAGATATTAGTCAAACATTTTTACGACGTTACTTGTCAACCTTATGTTTTTGCATGATTAATTTCTTATATGTTCTGCTAAACTACAGCATTAAGTACCTAGTGTAGTGCAAGCTTCCTGCACAGGATTTCGTCACCAGGGAATGTACATTTTCTTTATTCTTCTGTCCAAAGTGTGCTATGCAATCATGAATGTAAATTGTGCATCTGTCACAACATTATACTCATCAAACTAAGTGCAAATATTAACCGGCTGAAAAACGAATGGGTTATTTGTTTAATTGATTGCAGGTATAGTCGCTGCTAGTTTTTTTTGTTTGTTAAACGACTTCCTGTGTTATCTATTTGGTCATGCACATCATTTGTATCGTAGCTCAAAACCTACATATTATTTCACATGTATGCTAAGTATAAGTATACATGTATGTCTTATATGTACATACCTTATTTTAGTGTACATGCAATTAATTGTTGTGTGTACAAGTGTTTACGTGCCGGTAGTGGTTTTTTTGTTGAATTTGAAAATTTTATGTAAATCCAGCTCGCGTTTGTATGGAACCAATAAATGTGCAACAGTGTTCTAACCTGAAATCCTTCAATAAATGAAATGATGTTTACTACTGGAGTTGTGACGCCGTAAGCGCGGAAGATGTACCAGATTTAATGCATTTGTTCGTGATTTACAACAATAACCGTTCATAAAAAAATAAAGTACGCTCTGTACATGAACCAACAATGTATATGTAAGCGTGCCAAGAAATATTTGCACCACTTTAGCGAAGCTGTGATACGAAAGCGCGAAATAACAGTGCATCCATGCATTCCGTAAATAATTTGATTGTGAATCTAGGCAGACAAAATTCTTCTGGATTCGCCAGCAAATGATTCAGTTGTGACGACTTTCCTCGGCCACTAAGAAAAACCGCAATTTGCGAAACAAATATTATAATATTATTAGTCTTCTCCATGCAGCCATGCATATACGTTGATCAAATCCACAATTCAACAATACGATTTAACGCTTTGCACAGGCACAGAAAATGTGTTTGGTAACGACAGAAAT